>JAVTVY010012442.1:0-51069 GCA_036873755.1 Hanleya hanleyi
TTTGGTATTGCTCCAATTTCCCTTTGCGACAGACAAGCCATATTGAGTATCCCCCTTGGGTAGATGAAGTATAATTTCCCCAACATTCACTCTCCAATTTTCAGTCATGTCAGATACGCCAGTTTGATATTTCACTAACAACAACAACGTATCATATTCTTTAGACAGAATGAGCAATATTGAGTGGTCCCCCTTTAAATGTGTTATTCATTTCTACTATTCTCTCTTCATATTTTCATCATGTCAGTTAGGTCAGTTTGATTTTCTCAGCCTTAGACTCATGGTCGGTTAGCCCCCTTGGTTCAGCAAAAGAATGTCATTCCCAATTCCATTATGATTTGAAGTTTTAAATGTGAAATATTCTGGATCAATATTTCTATCCCGTTTTGCTTCGCTAAAGACCGGCTACAGTAGTTCCCCTTGGGTAGACGGAATGAGCCTCAATTGAGTAGTCTCCCTTAGGAAAATGGCTTGTCATTTCAAATTTTCTCTCTTCATATTTTCATCATGTCAGATAGGTCAGTTTGATTTTCTCAGCCTTTGACTGATACTGATGGTCGGTTATCCCCCTTGGTTCAATGACGTCATAGCATTCCATATAGTCTCCCTATCCTAGCTTTTCACTGATGGCCGGTTATCTCCCTTGATTGAATGATGTAGTCGTCCCCCTTGGGTAGGTAAAATATAATTTCTCCAACATTCACTCTTCAATTTTTAGTCATGTCAGATACGCCAGTTTGATATTTCACTAACAACAACAACATATATTCTATAGACAGAATGAGCAACGTTGAGTAATCTCCCTTAGTCATTTCTACTATTCTCTCTTCATATTTTCATCATGTCAGTTTGATTTTCTCAGCCTTTGACTGATGGTCGGTTATCCCCCTTGGTTCAGCAAAATTTTGATAACAACAGTATGTAGACACCGTGAGTGCATGAACATAAAATGGCACCAGAATATCGGCACATGGTCATACAGGAGAATGGCTACAATGTTTCAACTATTGTAAAGTGTTGATTCTCAATATAGCTGATGGAGAACGCATACGATTACAAGAGTCTGATTACGAGTAGATAAATGAGTCGTCATTTCTACTATTCTCTCTTCATATTTTTATCATGTCAGATAGGTCAGTTTGATTTTCTCAGCCTTTGACCGACAATCGGTTCTACTTTTCTCTCTTCATATTTTCATCATGTCAGATAGGTCAGTTTGATTCTCTCAGTCTTTGACCGATGGTGGGTTATCCCCCTTGGTTCAACGACGTCGTAGCATTTCCAATTCTATTATCCACATTGTGTAGTCTCCCTTAGATAATCCTACCCTTTTACTGATGGCCAGTTATCTCCCTTGGTTAAATGATGTTATGTCATTCCCATCATGTCACATAGGTCGGTTTGATGCCGAGCTGTTTGTGAACAACAACAACAGATAATATATACTATAGACAGAATGAGCAACATTGAGTAGTCCCCCTTAGATAAATGAGTCGTCATTTCTACTATTCTCTCTTCATATTTTGATCATGTCAGATAGGTCAGTTTGATTTTCTCAGCCTTTGACCGACGATCGTTCTGCTTTTCTCTCTTCATATTTTCATCATGTCAGATAGGTCAGTTTGATTCTCTCAGTCTTTGACCGATGGTGGGTTATCCCCCTTCGTTCAACGACGTCGTAGCATTCCCAATTCTATTATCCACATTGTGTAGTCTCCCTTAGATAATCCTACCCTTTCACTGATGGCCAGTTATCTCCCTTGGTTAAATGATGTGATGTCATTCCCAAGTCCATTATCGGCATTGAGTTCTCCCCCTTAGATAAACTGGTTGTCATTTATAAGTTACTCTTTTGTAATTTTCATCATGGCAGATATGTTTGTTTGATGGTTGGTTATCTCCCTTGGTTCAATGCTGTAAATGTCATTCCCAAATCCTCATTTGAACATTGATCTCGCAAAGGACACAAAAAATGATGCGAGGAACATGGTTCTTTGTATATCTGATCAACAATCAAGTGAACTGATGAGCACATGACGTACAAGTTTCAAGGTTATTTATTCGGGTAATGAAAGCAGGAACAGTATAGCAGTATAGCATTTAGTCTGGTAAGTGTACCAATGTGAGGGATGTTATTCAACAACTCCTGAGGTGTTTGTGAACAACAACAACAACATACCATATTCTATAAACAGAATGAGAAACATTAAGTAGTCCCCCTTAGCTAAATGTGTTAATTTCATTTCTTCTATTCTCTCTCCATATTTTCATCATGTCAGATATGTCAGTTTGATTTTCTCAGTCTTCGAATGATGGTCGGTTATCCCCCTTGGTTCAGCAAAAATATGTCATTCCCAAGTCCATTATCATTTGAAGTTTCAAATGTGAAATATTCTGGATCAATATTTTTCTCCCATTTTGCCTCGCTAAAGACAGGCTACAGTAGTTCCCCTTGGGTAGACGGAATGAGCCACACTGAGTAGTCTCCCATAGAAAGATGGGTTGTCATTTCAAATTTTCTCTCTTCTAATTTTCATCATGTCAGATATCTCATGGCCTATAAATTATCTTCCTGTTTCCAGACTTTTTTTAATCATGTAGATCAATGCTACAATTAAGATGTTCATTGTGCACTAGTTTACTTCACATTGTTTGGTTTTAGGTCATATTTTCACAAAATCCGCTGTTATCAGTTCAGTGTCCCGTCTGTCACAATTTAATGTATTGACACATTTGTATGTATTTTGTATCGCAAATTTTTCAAGGCATATAGGTTTGTGCATTCATCAGAATGTTCATTGCATCTAGATTACTAAACATTGTTTGGTTTGGGGCCATATGAACGCAAAACTCAATAATCTATGGCTGCTTTTTGAAGTGTTTTGTGACAGACAGGACAGATATGGAGTTGAAATTTATATCAGCGTTTTTGACCAAGAATGAAACAATTAATTGCATCTGGTTGAGAGGTGTTACAGTAGATAAATAATAATGTTACTGGCTTTTTTTCCTTCTTAAAATTTATTGTACTCAAGAAAAACTTAAAAAATCATTCGTTTTTGTGACAGACGGGACACCTACACCACGCAGTAAAAATTTTCAATTATTTTGGAAATAATTACTTGAATTGTAAAATGGTATTCACTGTGGAACTTAGACATGATGGTGTATTTAAAAAACAAAGAAACATTTTGTTGAATTAAGTTTCTATGTCTGGAGGAAAATCATGAATTTGGTATACATTTTAGTAAAAAATGTTTCAGAATTTTATCCATATTCGAGTGCAGATTTTTAAAAACCTGACAGTTGCAGATGACAAAAAACCTACTTTCTTGAAACTTTGACTTAAATAAAAATCACAATTAAGTATGCTGATGGAAAGTGAAAATTTGTCACCTGTGCAACATTTGTGTGGAAATGACCACACATATTGCACTGTATGACTAAAACACCATGAGGCTTGTCTCATCATTGTGAATACCTATCACATTTCCAGGTATAAGATATGTCAGTTAGGTTTCTCTCCCTTAGATGCAAGGTCATTTCAAATTCCTTAACAGACGGACCACATTGACTTCTTAAAACAGTCCCTTACATCATGATGTCTCAAATGTCTGAAAATCACGAAACTATAGGTCAACTTTTAAGGACGAGGTTTTTGGCCCACAAAAAAGCAAAAAAAAAAGATCAATCAGGGAAAATCACAAATTTGTGACTGAATACATTAGGGGGTGAAAATTTCAGTGTACCAAATCTGTCGTCAAGGTCACCTATTGTTCCCTTCATGGTTGCCAATAATGTATTACTTGGGGTGGGACGTTGCTACATTTTGATACGTTTGCACTGCAACATCGTATTGTGATGTTGCAAACCAATTCCATATCATGACTTCAACGAAGGACTGTGCTTTACATATTGATGCCAGCTGACATTACAATAGAAATGTTGCCCTGAACGCAGATATGTCCAGATAAAATGTATCACAATGACCAAGGTTGTCTGCAATGCCACCGAGCTCAATTTGGAAGTTCTTTGAGTTGTTCTGCATCATTTTATTGGGAAGTTCTTCATGTAAGGATCTTCAAACCAGGAATACAGTGTGCAATACAGCTTGTCAAGTAGCTTTTCCAGGTTTAACAAGATTCCCTAGTACAAGTCACCTAAAATATTGTGTTTTCCTTACATGACGAATAGGCCATTGTATTGCAGTGTTTTTATGTTATCACTGTTATCTCTTTTCATGTTATCGAGTCACAAATTCACCTCACGGCACATTGCATTGTGAATAGGTATGAAGTGTGAATGTAGCCTTTATTAATGTTGATTGATTTACAAGTAAGTACAGACGTACATGTAGGTTTCATTCGGGGCACAGTCCGATCTGACAATTTTGTCATGCAGTTGTCTCTTGCAGATATATTAAAATCTCGCACATTTGGCCATTTGCATTGAATTATTTATAAAATAACCAACAATCATTCAATATTGCCCCAGTATGCACAAAAAGGAACCTGTGGTCTAAAAAATTCTATGAACCTAATTTATTACAAACTATTCCTTTATGGGCTCCATGAAGGGAGGAAAATATATGATCTACTGTTATATTGCATGAAAGGTTGCCTAGAATTTTGCATATTTCGGTTCCTGTAATTTCAGCTTCATCAGAAGTGGATGAAAACTAGAAGTATGCAAGGATCACTTAGACTATGTAGACTGCAATGGCACCACCAGCCTGCCTATAACGCTTCATGTGACGTATGATGTGAAATCTGCGCAATACAGAACCCAATTTTTCCAATGTGCGCCGATCGGCTTGCAGTCGTTATTAGTCGGCAATTGTCGGCAGCTGAATTACCTAAATTTTGACTGAGGAATCATGGGAATTATCTGGAGCACGCAGTCTGGCCGTACGCTACGGTGACCCAGAAAACCGGTTGTGCTGACATCGGAGTCAACATTTTTTCGTTAGATCCAAACTTCTGCCCAACGAAGGTCTACCTGTACTTTCGACTCCTGTTGTCTTTTTAACACATTCGTTCGATATCGTAAATGGGCAATAAATCGTTTATTGAATTACAATCGAGTATGGTCGTAGTTCATTTATTCTGGGGATCCAGGTCTACGGTACCTTATAAACTCTGGGAGATAACGCGGGAAGTTAATTTATTTGCTTTACTTCAAACCTGATGGCCCCCTAACGGGTGGGCAGGATATTACCATATATATCTTTTTTCTTTTATTGTGCATCTGAAATCCCCAAATCCATAATCTATCATGTCCATCCGAACTACAGACATTTGGTGATACGAATGGCTTTCTGTTTACACAATATATCAACAACAAGTTTGAATCAGGTCGAATTCAAAGGAATGTTTTGTCCCACTCGTCATAAGCCTCAATTTTCCGCGGTAAGCGTGGGAGGTCATTATATGACGTAACCAACACTGGCGACCAATGAACATTCGATTTTCTTACAACCGAAGTTCAAAATACTACAGAAATATCGCGTGATACGCCGGCGTGCCTTATAAGGACTATCAGGAATTTTACTAGCTCGTCACATTGGCTACCAGATTTAGAAGCACAAGCCCCATTATATGTAACGGCTTGACCCAGAGAGAAAACGAAAGGGGAAAGCTATTGCGCTCGTGACGATGAGTTCATTCACTTCGGCTTCCTCAATTCTGTTCTCCTGTTCAATTAAATAAATGTATCAACTTAGGTTACATTTCGCTGAATAAATATTATTGATGACGGGAGGTTTGCATCAAGAGTGTGAGAAGAACGAATATCCTTAGAATGCCGCATCTGACAATTCAGCTGGGTGCTTATTTGCATATGAATAGACTTCCTGGATAAATTAGAGGGATATATTGACTAACAGTCAACAATATTTTGTTCCCCAGGAAGTATAAATATATCGCCACAACAAGTTAACATAGTCGAGCCGTGAATTTGATGATTTTCATTGATATGCAGGTGCAGGGTCACAGCCTCTCACAAAACTCCCATGATTCATTGCGCCATCTTCGTCGATTCGACTCCGGACGCATTTGCGTACACTTCACCATCCATAAGATGGCTTGCGAATCGTGTGTCTCCATTATCGCGGAGCGATATCCGGTGTTTTACCGGATTCTGTTCGGCCTTCATCCGGCGGAGAACAGACTCGAAAACTCTGATAAATTACAGGTTTTCATACATACCTTGGAAACAGATATTCCCTTGGCTTACAAAATATATAGGTATGAATAACTTTCGTATCATCCAAGAGGTGTGGTAGATCTGTAATTTTGAACAAGTAGATCATCACATGACTCGAAAATGGCGGGTTACGTTGGGGTTATGTCGGTAGACCTTAGCGGATTGGCTGACGAAGTCACGTGGTATTGATTTCTGGGAATTCCCTCTTGCAGTTTTCCGAAAGTAGTCTGAAATGGATACACACGATCCCAGGGTCAGTCTTACCGCGTATAGATGACCGAAATGGTTACAGGTTGCTCCGGACGCTGGAGTTGCATTCGCGGCTGCTTGAGTTGTGGCCTAACATTCCAAAATTGTCTCCCCTGGAAGTTCGCCAGTTCCCGCTAGGGGGCAATGTTTTCAAATGGATGCACTAAAACCGGTAACATGCCGTAGATGACACTGATTGTGAATACATCCTTGCATACTTCTAGTTTTCATCCACTTCTGGCTTCATATACTCAGATGCCACACCTTAGTCAAATTAAAATTACAAGGTCTCTATACATAGTTCTCCTGGTCGAACATGGGCATACTGGGCACACAGAATTATTTAAGTGCATAAACTCCACCTGCAATGAGATTGCTGAACAACCACTAAGGGGCGATTACACCAGTTATGACCCTGAAGCATCAACATTTTAAATGTCTGGTAGCTGGTTCTATTTGTGGTTTTAATTTATCCAGGTGTTTGTACTTTCTGATACAAAGGTGATTTTTCAGAATGAAGTCCATGTTAATTTTCTGAGGGGTATCAAAGATGGGGGAAAATTTTCCCTTATTTCAGGGGAAAATAGTGGCTTTTTGCCTAGAGATTATAACAGTGAGGTGGAAAACAATTCCATTATCATCAAAGAGATAATGAATATCCGTATATTCTATCAAGTTTGTCATTATTACAATATTTAACAGGTAGTTTTTACCCCTCCGCCAACTTTGGCCTTGAGGTATTGTCGTCATCATGAACGGCTGTCCGTCCGTCCGTACGCCAGTCCGTCCGTTACCGCGATATCTGCAGAACCATTTCATGCATGGCAACCAAACTTGTTACATCTATTTATCTTCACGTAAATCAGAAGCCTATCGAAAATGAGTCATCTCGGACAATATTTTGCAGAGTTATGCCCCTTTTTACAAATAAAAATCCATTTATGATTTGTTATTGTGATAATTTCAGAACCGTTCCATATACAACATCCTAACGTGATACAGTCGTTTCTGTTGACATGAACTAGATGCCTATCGAAAATGAGTCGTGTCAGAAAGTATTTTGCAGAGTTATGCCCCTTGTCTAATAAAATTCACTAATTCCTATGTTAAGTTTGCATATAATTTCTATAGTGAGGCAGATATGTGAAATAATTGTGGCTTTTGTGGTAAAAGTACCAAAATTGGCACAGTTGAGGATCAGAAGGTACTTAATGATTCCAGATATAGGGCCAAGCTCATTTTTTTCTTTTATGCCCGTAAACTGAGAAAATCCAAGATGGCCACCATGTGCGTCGTGAAAATCTATTAAACGGCATATCTTCCTGAATACATGGCACAAAAACATGAATAAAATGTTGTTTTATATATTTTCGTACACACGGAAGCTTTTGTTGATGCAGAAATATGACAATTTATCATATTTTATAACTTCAGGACATGCGTTCATAATATCTATATTAACAAGTCCATATGTGATCAATTTGATGATCAGTAGACACTAAACAATTTTAAATACAGTGTCATTACGATTTTGTGCAATATCAGCTACATGTGTGAACATCAAAGATTGTGTCCATACGATTCACGCATAATAAGAAGTCCCATAGCGTAGTCACTTAAGAACATACATATCTGAATGCAATATTATTTTCTATATGTTTTCATAAATAAAAAACATCGGCCAATCGGCAGAAATGCATTGCAATCATAATTATTTACGAATGCATGCGAAATAGCTGCAGTTTATGAACAAAACCCAAAATTTGGCCGATCCCCTAAGCAAATATCATTATATGAACATTCTTATTATTTTCCCAGATATAAGGCTTCCAATACCAAATTGCACCGAAAACCAACATAGAAACGCCATCAAGAAACGCCACAACCAAACAAACCCAAACAACATATTATTATGACAAATAAATCTTCTTGCTTTCTCTTCTTGCAGATGACTGATTAGAACCACCATGCCAGCGAAGAAGCGATGTCAGATTGTACAGGATGACAGTCTGCAACCATCTACGTCGACAGCCGGCCATCACCATATGGATTGGAGCCGTTGTGCCCTGTGCCAAGTACATTCGTCAGAAGTGCTCCACTGCCCAGCAAGGTCGAAGAGGACATGTTGGGGCTGGGTATGACCGCGTGGGTGACATTTTAACAAAGTTCCAAGACTTAGGTGAACAACCAATTTCTGTGGACATAGCTCTGTTAGATGATGGCGATGGAATCTCTCAGACACTTGCCAAACATCGTGCAGAGGGGCACTCTCTGATGCACCTTCGTCACAGAAGAAATATGTGTCACCTTTTGATGTTACAAATTCGCATGCAACATGGCGTAAGTGCGATCTCGGGTGTCACCTTCACATGGAGGTATTGTTTGCGACTCTAGTCGTGCCAGTCGACTTGAAGAACATTTCAAACGGCAAGATGTGTGCCATTGGGCACTATGTTTGGCAAGTGTCTGAGAGATTCCATCGCCATCATCTAACAGAGCTATGTCCACAGAAATTGGCTGCTCGCCTAAGTCTCGGAACTTTGTTAAAAATGTCACCCACGTGGTCATACCCAGCCCCAGCCTCTGTACTCTTCGACCTTGCTGGGCAGTGGAGCACTTCTGATGAATGTACTTGGCACAGGGCACAACGGCTCCAATCCATATGGTAATGGTCGACGGTCGACGGTCGACTGTCGACGTAGATGGTTGCAGACTGTCATCTTGTACAATCTTACATCGCTTCTTCGCTGGCATGGTGGTTCTAATCAGTCATCTGCAACAAGAGGAACAGATTTATTTGTCATAACAATAAGTTGTTTTGGTTTGCTTGAATGTGGCGTTTCTTGATGGCGTATCTATGTTGGTTTTCGGTGCAGTTTGGTATTGGAAGCCTTATATCTGGGAAAATAATAAGAATGATATTTGCTTAGGGGATCGGACAAATTTTGGGTTTTTCATCATAAACTGCAGCTATTTCGCATGCATTCGTATATAATTATGATTGCAATGTATTTCTGTCGATTGCCCGATGTTTTTTGTTCATGAAAACATATAGAAAACTATATTGCATTCAGATATGTATGTTCATGTAGGATTTATGGCCATCTTGGATTTTCTCAGTTTACGGGCATAAAAGAAAAAAAATGAGCTTGGCCCTATATCTGGAATCATTAAGTACCTTCTGATCATCAACTGCGCCAATTTTGGTGCTTTTACCACAATTATTTCTCATATCTGCTTCACTATGGTGGCCATCTTGGATTTTGCCATTTCCGGGCATCCACGGAGAAAATTTAGCTTGGCCCTATATCTAAAATCCTTTACTATATAATAAACTTCAAATGTGCCAATTTTGGTGCTTTTACCACCAAACCCACAATCCTCCTGTACTTTGCCACATATCCGCCTCACTACTATATCATGTTTGTATATTATCACATTTATTTATTGATTGGATGACTGATTTATTGATTTAGAACAACAATTGACCACATCTATACAAACATTCCAAACGTGCAGTGTGGTGTTTCAGAGACCTATTACTCCTTTCATAAGGCTGTCTGGGTCGCATTAACGTCAATATCTCCCACAAAGGGTGCGTAAACAGTTCGTTCATTGAAGTTATTGATCTTTTTCCATTAAAGGTGAACTGAAAAGCTTTCCAATGTTCTGTTAAAATGTCATAAAACAAGAACTTCTATAGTTGTTACAATTATGTGTGGTAATAGTTCTGCGGGTTATTGTTTCATTTTGGGTATATGAGAAGTCAAAACTTATACCGAGAGCCAGAACTTTTAAAAACGTTATCGCTTGCCTCCCGTTGTTTTTGGAACGTCATGACGTTATAGTGGTCCCCGTTCATTCATCCGACGTAGCATGACGTCACATTTGAATAAAACTTGAATGAAGGGGGCCACTGTAACGTCATAACGTTCTACAAACCAAGAAAGACAAGCGATGCAAGTTTTCAAGACGGATTTATTACCGGATAACTTAAATATTGTTATTAGTACAATTTTGCAAACTATATTTACCCCAAAAACGTATAAAAGTTATGTCACATAAGACAAGATGTATATAAGCAACAATTTAGATAAAATTAAAAGCTTTGCAGTTCACCTTTAAAGTTCCATTAACAGTTGTTCATCCCTCCCAAAAAATGGGCTGCTAACCATTCTGATTGATCTTATTCTACTAATATGATTGCACTCATCTTGTTCCACTAACAAGTTTTTTTATCAGTAATTATAATAAACAAAATTTATTCACAACATGATTTGTAGTTTTACTTTTTTGTTTTGCTAACAACATAACCTAACAACACTTTTTAGTTGCCACACGTCATTTTATATTCCCACCGCTTAAATGTTTCCCCAAATTTGGCTCTCTTCTAATGATTTCCATTTCAGCAATTTTATTTGTGTTCACCAAGATATGACAAATGTATATCTATAGTGTATGTATTTATTCCAGAAACAAATTAATTTAAGGGGAGGAAAACTTTTTTTTTTTTTAAAGAAAGTACACTAACAATTCCAGGGGTAAATATTTCTTCCCACAAGCCGATCAATTGGTAGAGACACCCTTACATTATAATAGCTGGGGTTCAGAGCCGAGGGGTAGCGCAGCTTCATGTTCTATTATGTAGACCTCAACTTGGTGTTACGTGCGCGACACTCAAAAAATAGAAAACGTGTAAAAGTTTTCCTCACTGACTAAGTTTTAACGATATTTAGGCAAACCTGGTTTCCTCTAACCTTGGATTGAGGTTAACATAATTATTAAGTTTCCCCCAAAATAAGTCATGGTAAATTGTATAATAGCTGGGACGAATATTAAAGGGATATGAAACGTACCCCGACATCAAAGGCGCCGCCGCGAGCTCCCGCTGAACGTATGTCTCGCCTGCCAGATCTCGCGCTCTACGCACGTGAGCCTTCGCATCGCCTAGTTTTCGTTACGAATTCATTCCAGATTTTACCAGATTTATAGACGTTCTTCTGCAGTAATTTGCATCAGATTATTTGATCGAGACGGGTACTATTTTGAGAGAAGAAACTTTTGAGGGATTTTCATCGAAAAGATGCATATTTTCATGACAAATTTCGACCGCTCTGCGCTGCCGATAACTGAGCGGCTGGAGCGACGAGGAAAAACTCATTTTCCCCCTTCTTTGTGATCAAACTTCTCATTTCTCTCAATTTTTGAAGTATATCTGTGCTAGTTTTTACAAAATATGCAAGCATGTCATTGACAGTACGCAAAATGTTTTAATTTTCCATTTTCGTTTTTGTAAATAATTGCTCGTGAAAATCGTAAAAATGCCAAATATTTAGAATTCTGAACAAATCTCACAATTCTTGTACGTTTTTGTGATTGAACTACTCTTTTGGGTCATATGTTTTTTTATATTTTTTTTTCTCTGTGCACTAGTTTTGTTTCTTGTCGTTTGCATGATGTATTCCTTTTGCCACTCGTTAAGTCGTAAAGGATTTTTTTTGGTCACCAATCTTGGCCTAAATTGAGTTGACTGGCGTTCACGTTAATGGAGCCTTGTTGACAAGCACGTGTATTCGCCCAGCATTGACCAGCGAAACAGGGCGGGACTCGCAGCGAAGCACACGTGACGGTCTTTTGCGCACAAAAGCCAATCAGTGACGAGGTGTACTAATTAACCAATCACTAATCACTCATTAACATATCAATAGCGAGACAAACCCTAGTTCAAAGAGAGGAGCCGCGTTTCATATCCCTCTATACTCGTCCCAGATAATAGCCATGTTGAATATCTGTCACGCATGTAACGCACCAATTATTAGGATGACGTTATATGTTGAATTTTTGCCTACAGATACTACTGAAAAGTGAATCTTTCTCATAATGAAAAGTGATTGGCATATATTCATAGTGCACCATTTCCAAAATGGTATTCTCTTGAAATATGGGTAGAAGCTTTTCTTACGTGCATGACACCTGAAAGATTGAGTATGAACGAAAGTTTACCCTTGTGCCCCAGTTGCCAGTTTGTATTGGTGAAAGTTGTATCGTCCTAACTTTAACTTTAGGTTTGCACACACATGTAACCATTTAATTTCATATTAAGGTGTGTAAGTTAATCTGATAGACACTTTGCATATGTGTCAGGTACGTAACATGCATGTTACGTGTGTGACGTACATGTAAGGTAATATTCTCTGTGTTTTTTCTCAGATATGACGGTAAAGGGGAATATGATCTTTTTTATCATAAAAAGGACACATGCACACATGCAAGGACACAAATGTGCACTCTAGTAAGATGTTTTCATAGTTTCTCATAAGAAAAATAATATTTTTTCTTCATCATGGAAGTAAACTGTGTTACATCATTTTCTTCATGGATTCTGGTCATCATGTTTATATCAACAAGAGGTCACTGACTGTCAACGAAAAGTCTTACATCTCGTGTTCAAGTCTCACATCCAGTGTTCGATAGGCCAAGATATTGTCTTGTATTAGCTAATTCAGTGATCATGTGGAGGGAGCAGTGACCAATATACATGTAATGAATTACCTAATACATACGCGGAGTTCTGGCAACATGTATTGTATTACAATGTATTTTAAGGAAAGTTAATCCAATGAGGACAAAACTGTTACATAGACATTTAGGTCCACATCTTCCACTAACATGACTAAATGCATGCACTGCAACAACAAGATATGTTATAATTTGTACAGAAACTTAAATTTGCCATGCATGTTTTGTATGTCTTATTAAAATTTTATTGTGCTTTAAATTATTGTTAATTTCTTCAAAAACACTTGGTATTTGACCCTTCTGAGGAATTACTTCCTATCTGTTTTAACAAAATTTCCGGGTGCTGACTTCAGCCATCAGACTTACTTGTACCGCACTTTCACAGTGTCACGCACGTAACGTGAAACTGTCACGCACGTAACAGCACTATTTCTGTAAGCCCATCTAATTCCTCAATAGACACAGTCAAGCTATGTTTGTATGGTGTACTCAAATGTCCATACCAGGATATTTGAGCAAAATAGAGGAGGTTTGATCACAGGATCCACAGGCTTTTTCAAATGAGTTGACTACCCCTACAAATTTTTCATTTCATGAGTCGCACACGTAACACTGAGTTTAATGTTGTTCATTTCTTGTGACCGTATACATTGTTAGACTAAACTCTCTTTTATCACTAGCAAAGGTAACACTTAGGGTAGAAGGAAAACTGAACATTTGGCTGCCTGAAATGTCTTGAAAATTAGCCACTGAATGTCACACATGTAACGCCGGAATGATCGCCCCAAAAGGAACTTGAGGAAAAGACCATACCAACAAACACAAGCCATTGACATGTAACAGGGATGTCATTAGAAGGCAGTACTGGCATCCCTTTTTGGCCTCATACTATGAAAAATACTGCCCAAAACAGTCGCCTACTTTTCATGCAATTTCTGTACTTCAAACACTACTTGTCGATCACTTCTTGTGGCTGCCCACTTCCATGCCTTCCACCTGCTACTTCAAAAATTAGTGACATCCCTGTATAGTGTTTCTAGGTGAAACAAGTACATGTGTAAAAGAACAAAGGCGGTGGGTTCTTACATGGTCCACATACGTGCAAGCCCCAACTATCAAATACAACCCATTCACTTATAAATTTTCTAGGTCAAACAAGTGCATAAACAACATTCTTGACTGATAAAATTTGTCCGTCACAAAGGAAAATTGGAGTCAAACAACTCACTGTCATGTATGCTTCGCAGGGTAAAATAGGAGACGTAAAATGAACTTACTTATCTGATGTATAAAAATTAATATTAAATGGATGAGAAAGCAAACTGGCGTATCTGACATGTCTATAATTTCAAGACTAGGTTAATCTTCGGAAACAGGTTTCGACCTGTAGAACCAAGGGTGACTACTCTATCTGGCTTTTCTCCCCGAATGGAAAATGGAGGCGAAATACCAAACTGGCGTACCTGACATGACTCAAAATTTAAGATTTAATCTTGGAAAATAATATTTTAATCTACCCAAGGGGGGCAACTCAATATGGCTGAATTGTCTGTCGCGAAGGAAAATTGTAGTGAAATAACAAACTGACATATCTGACATGACTAAAACTTGAAGAGTGAATCTTGAGGAAATGATATATTTTCTATCCAAGGGGAACGACTCTGTATGGCTTTGTCTGTCGCAAAGAAAAATTGGAGCCGAATACTAAACTGGCGTATCTGACATGAGTAAAAATTGAAGACTGAATCTTCGGGAAATATTTTATCTACCCAAGGGTGACTACTCCATATGGCTTGTCGGTCGCAATTGAAAATTGGAACCAAACTGGCGTATCTGACATGACTATAATTTCAACACTCGGTGAATCATCAGAAACCTGTGGACCCAAGGGGGACTACTCAATATGGGTTTACTCGCAAGGGAAAAACGCGATGTGAAGTTTCAAAGTGCCATATGTGACATGACTAAAATTTAAAGTGTTCCTCTTCGGAAATGACGCTATATCTACCAAAGGGGGACTACTCAATATGGTTGTCCGTCTCAAAGAAAATGGGGGTGAAATACCAAACTGGCGTATCTCACATGGCTAAAAATTTCAAAGTAGAGAATAATTTACAGAGGACATCTACACGTACATAAGGGGGACAACTCACTGTCATGTATGCTTCGCAGGATAAAATAGGAGACGTAAAATGAACTTTCTTATCTGATGTATAAAAATTAATATTCAAGTCACAAAATGGATGAGAAAGCAAACTGGCGTATCTGACATGTCTATAATTTCAAGACTAGGTTAATCTTCAGAAACAGGTTGCGACCTGTAGAACCAAGGGTGACTACTCAATCTGGCTTTTCTCCCCGAATGGAAAATGGAGGCGAAATACCAAACTGGCGTACCTGACATGACTCAAAATTTAAGATTTAATCTTGGAAAATAATATTTTAATCTACCCAAGGGGGACAACTCACTATGGCTGAATTGTCTGTCGCGAAGGAAAATTGCAGTGAAATACCAAACTGACATATCTGACATGACTAAAACTTGAAGAGTGAATCTTGAGGAAATGATATATTTTCCTATCCAAGGGGAACGACTCTGTATGGCTTTGTCTGTCGCAAAGAAAAATTGGAGTGGAGCCGAATACCAAACTGGCGTATCTGACATGGCTAAAAATTTCAAAGCAGAGAATAATTTACAGAGGACATCTACATGTACATAAGGGGGACAACTCACTGTCATGCTGACATATCTGACATGACTAAAACTTGAATGAATCTTGAGGAAATGATATATTTTTCTATCCAAGGGGAACGACTCTGTATGGCTTTGTCTGTCGCAAAGAAAAATTGGAGTCGAATACTAAACTGGCGTATCTGACATGAGTAAAAATTGAAGACTGAATCTTTGGGAAATATTTTATCTACCCAAGGGTGACTACTCCATATGGCTTGTCGGTCGCAAATGAAAATTCGAACCAAACTGGCGTATCTGACATGACTATAATTTCAACACTCGGTGAATCATCAGAAACCTGTGGACCCAAGGGGGACTACTCAATATGGTTTTACTCGCAAGGGAAAAACGCGATGTGAAGTATCAAAGTGCCATATGTGAGATGACTAAAATTTAAAGTGTCCCTCTTCGGAAATGACGCTATATCTACCAAAGGGCGACTACTCAATATGGTTGAATTGTCTGTCGCGAAGGAAAATTGCAGTAAAATACCAAACTGACATATCTGACATGACTAAAACTTGAAGAGTGAATCTTGAGGAAATGATATATTTTTCTATCCAAGGGGAACGACTCTGTATGGCTTTGTCTGTCGCAAAGAAAAATTGGAGCCGAATATCAAACTGGCGTATCTGACCTGGCTAAAAATTTCAAAGCAGAGAATAATTGACAGAGGACATCTACATGTACATAAGGGGGACAACTCACTGTCATGTATGCTATACTCGGTGAATCATCAGAAACCTGTGGACCCAAGGGGGACTACTCAATATGGTTTTACTCGCAAGGGAAAAACGCGATGTGAAGTATCAAAGTGCCATATGTGACAAGACTAAAATTTAAAGTGTTCCTCTTCGGAAATGACGCTATATCTACCAAAGGGGGACTACTCAATATGGTTGAATTGTCTGTCGCGAAGGAAAATTGCAGTGAAATACCAAACTGACATATCTGACATGACTAAAACTTGAAGAGTGAATCTTGAGGAAATGATATATTTTTCTATCCAAGGGGAACGACTCTGTATGGCTTTGTCTGTCGCAAAGAAAAATTGGAGCCGAATACCAAACTGGCGTATCTGACATGGCTAAAAATTTCAAAGCAGAGAATAATTTACAGAGGACATCTACATGTACATAAGGGGGACGACTCACTGTCATGTATGCTATACCAAACTGACATATCTGACATGACTAAAACTTGAAGAGTGAATCTTGAGGAAATGATATATTTTTCTATCCAAGGGGAATGACTCTGTATGGCTTTGTCTGTCGCAAAGAAAAATTGGAGCCGAATACTAAACTGGCGTATCTGACATGAGTAAAGATTGAAGACTGAATCTTCGGGAAATATTTGATCTACCCAAGGGTGACTACTCCATATGGCTTGTCGGTCGCAAATGAAAATTGGAACCAAACTGGCGTATCTGACATGACTATAATTTCAACACTCGGTGAATCATCAAAAACCTGTGGACCCAAGGGGGACTACTCATTATGGGTTCTCTCTAAATGGAAAATGGAAGCGAAATACCAAACTGGCGTGTCTGACATGACTGAAAATTTAAGACTGAATCTTGGAAAATGATATTTTTTTCTACCCAAGGGGAACAACTCAATATGGCTGAATTGTCTGTCGCGAAGGAAAATTGCAGTGAAATACCAAACTGACATATCTGACATGACTAAAAATTGAGGAGTTAATCTCGAGGAAATGATATACTTTATCTACCCAAGGGGGACTACTCGATATGGCTTGTCTGTCGCAAATGAAAATTGGAACCAAACTGGCGTATCTGACATGACTAAAATTGAATCTTGGGAACTGATATTTTTTTGATAATTGTGAATTGTCTACCGCGTTGGAAAGTTGGAGCAAAAGCAAACTGGCGTATCTGACATGCCTATAATTTCAATGCTCAGTGACTCTTCGGAAACAAATTTTTATTTGTAGACCCAAGGGGGACTACTCAATATGGCTAATTTCGCAGAAAACATTGAAAATGAGAGATAAGATTTGAGTGATAGGCCTACAGAATGATCTGCCGTGATCCCTTACATGGAGGAATGACCTGTATCTAATACCGCTTATGCCGGTGCTAGGGTCCGTGTGTTCATATCATCTAAGTTGCCACATGAACAGATACAATAAAAGCGTACCCGAGAACACATATCACGAATCGTTAGATTCTTGGTATGTACTTTAGAATAGGTTAACCGGAAGACTATACTGTGAATTCACGTGGCTATGTCAGTATGTCGGTACCTCTTCCCACTTCCCTTATATGTGTTGCAATTAATATTAAACGTGTCGCATGTTTTAATTTCTAGTCCAAGTTTGTTTCGAATCCGCCAGTTGAAAATCAACGCTGTTGTGGGCAGGTCTACTGCAACTGTCAACATGAGTGGCAAGTACTGTTGCGCCCTCTAGTGTCAGTGGAAACAACAGTAGTAGTATAAGCGTAAATTGAGCCTCATTGACCTCAGAAATTTGCATATTAGGGAGGTCACGGGAGGGTCACAGAGGTCAAGTGCAGTATAGTTCCGGCAGAATGACCAAAAGCTACCTGCAACACAGGAGAGTTCCAGTTGTGGCAGGGGATGTATTCCTCCGCGGTGATGCGGAGTGGTTTTGGCGGTGATTCGGTCGCGGAAAAAGCTTCCGCGGGGAAAAAGTAGTCCCTAGATAAAATGGTCCGATTGTGTCGAGTGAGGTATCAAAGTGAAGCTTATGTGAAGGGGCATGTATTGACCTGTCTGTGGGGGTTTCCCATGACGATCACGTGACCTTTGTACATGTCTAGACTTGTTGGTGTGTGTTGAGGCGGCGTGTGGTGGTGGTGGTCAAAATGGCGGCTGATGTGGGTGTGGGTTCAAAATGGCGACTGATGTGGGTGTGGGTGTGTGTTCAAATTGGCGGCTGATGTGGGTGTGGGTGTGGGTTGAAAATGGCGGCTGATGTGGGTGTGGGTGTGGGTTCAAAATGGCGGCTGATGTGGGAGTGGGACAAAATGGCGGCTGATGTGGGTGGTGGGGTCAAAATGGCGGCGTGTGGGTCCAGGACCGATGTTTGTTCCCCTGGGAAACCCACTTCTATACATTTGCGGTAGGGGTGTGGGGTCTCGTTTTTCACGTCTCGTCATGTAGAACATGATAGGAAGTGTTGGGGAGCGAATCGGTGAAATTTTTGAAAAAGTACGATATAGCCCCATATAGACATATATATATATATATATATATATATATATTCCCATACTGGGGGTATAGGTCCAATGTTTATCCTACTGGGAAACCCACTTCTGTACATTTGCGGTAGGGTTGTGGGGTCTCGTTTTCTTAGTCTCGTCATGTAGAACATGATAGGAAGTGTTGCGGAGCGAATCGGTGAAATTTTTGAAAAACTACGATATAGCCCCATATAGACATATATATATAAATATATATTCCCATGCTGGAGGTATAGGACCGATGTTTGTTGGGATCTAGGGCAGCCCCTAATGGGCCGTTGGAGTTGTATGAGGTATCAATGTGAAGCCTATGTGAAGGGGCATCCAGTCAAGGGGTGGGTGCATGTAAAATTAGGATTTTTTCCGAAACTATAAAAAAAGCGGAACACGGACTTTACCCCTAAAATAGAAGAAAACACCTATATGGGGTATGGGGGGTATATAGGTCGCCGGGCTTAATGGGGTTCGCCTATTAATAGAGTGATCTCCCCCTAGTTCCAGGGTGGGTGCATGTAAAATTTTTCCTGAAAAAATACGGAACACGCACTTTATTCTAAATTACGGGAAAATGCCTATATGGGGTATGGGGGGTATTGGACCATCCTGGGAAACCTACTTTTCGACATTTACGATATAGGTTGTGGGGTCTCGTTTTCTTAGTCTCGTCAAGACAAACATGATAGGAAGTGTCCCGGAAGGAAACGGTGAAATTTTTGAAAAAGTACGATATAGCCCCATATAGGCCCATACTGGGCTATAGGACTAATGTTTGTCCCCCTGGGAAACCTACTTCTCGACATTTGCGGTATAGGTTGTGGGGTCTCGTTTTCTTAGTCTCGTCATTTAGAACATGATAGGAAGTGTCCCGGAGCGAATCGGTGAAATTTTTGAAAAAAGTCACCGAGCCCCATATTGTCCCATACTGGGGTATAGGACTAATGTTTGGGAAACCTACTTCTATACATTTGCGGTAGGGTTGTTTGGATTTGTGTTTCACGTCTCGTCATTTAGAACATGATAGGAGGTGTCCCGAAGCGAATCGGTGAAATTTTTGAAAAAAGTCACCGAGACCCATATAGTCCCATACTGGGGGTATAGGATCAATGTTTGTCCCCCTGGGAAACGTACTTCTATACATTTGCGGTAGGGTTGTTTGGATTTGTTTTTCACGTCTCGTCATTTAGAACATGATAGGAGGTGTCCCGGCACGAATCGGTGAAATTTTTGAAAAAGTACGATATAGCCCCATATAGACATAATAAATAGTCCCATACTGGGGGTATAGGTTCAATGTTTATCCTACTAGGAAACCTACTTCTAGACATTTGCGGTAGGGTTGTGCGGTCTCGTTTTTCACGTATCGACATTTAGAACATGATAGGAAGTGTTCCGGAGCGAATCGGTGAAATTTTTGAAAAAAGTCACCGAGGCCTGGGTAGGCCCATAGGCCTATACTGCATGGCCATGGGTGTATAGGGCCATAGGGGGTGGACATGTTGGAGTCTAGGGGGGCCACCAATGGTCCAATGGGGTCGAGTGAGGTCTTATTTTGAAGCTTTCGTGGAGGAGCACTTGACTACACTAATGGTTTGTCCGTGTTCAATAGTCTGCGCATGCGCAGACTGGCCCGTAGTATAGAAAGTAGGCATTTTTGGGGTATGTGGGTGTGTGTTTGGGGTAGAGATGCACCGCTATGGGTCCGAATGGGTCGTGGAAGGTGTCAAAGTGAAGCTTGTGTCGGGTAGAGTGAGAATGGTGCGTTTTTAAGTGCAAGTCTCGTCGGCAAGTCTGGTTGTAGTAAGTAAAGTGGCCATTTTGGGGCAGTGAAGGAAGGTATTTGGGGTCGAGATGGACCATCCTTGGTCCGAATGCGTCCTGGGAGGTGTCATTTTGTAGTTCTCGGGGTGTACATTCCGATTTGCGGGATGGTCCCGTCATCTGTGACGTCATCGATGACGTCATCAGTAGGAGTAGTAGCGAAAGTGAGCCTTTTGGGGCAGTACAGGAAGGTATTTGGTGTAGAGATGGACCATCCGCGTTGCGAATGCGCCATGGGAGGTGTCATGTTGTAGCTCTCGGAGTATAGACCCTGATTTGACGGATATTTACAGCTTCTGTGACGTCATTGGTGACGTCATCAGTACGAGTAGTAGCGAAAGTGGGCATTTTTTAGCAGTGCAGGATGTTATTTGGTGTAGAAATGGACCATCCGCGGTCCAAATGGACCGTGTGCGGTGTCATCTTGTAGCAACGCCCACTAACACCATGCTTAATGCTTCAACGCCCTGGTGAAATAGCTCAGCAGCTCTGATATTCCATGGAATTGTCACTAATTCTTCGAAATGCAGTGATGCCCGTCAACGCCCGTCGTTACACCTTAGCACTCTTAACATAACGCCATGATATAGACCAGAGGGAGAACAACAACAGCAACAACAACAGGGATGACACATGAGAGAACAACAACAACAAGAAGTTTTTTTCATATAGGTTATTCTCCCCAATGTTACATCATACCCACGCTGGGGAGCCGCGTTGGGTATATTTACAATTCAAGAAGATTCTTATCCAATCAGAGGCCATCATTTGCATGTTTCATATTCGTTCCTGTCCGTTAAATGTATTCTTGTCCAATCAGAAGTCTCCATTTCAGAAAGTGCCATCTGAACCGTTTATTCTAATCATCGTCGGGCAGGCCAGGATACCGTTGAGGCAACATATCCTCAGATAGTCGTTTGTGCATTCTGAGTATTTATCAGTGCATGGGTGAATACTTTCATCCGATGGGGGTGGTGGTCAGTTTAACCACGAAGAACGTAACATTGGTCATTATCTCCACTATCCACTTGGTGTTACAATTCAAGAAGACTCTTGTCCAATCAGAGGCCACCATTTGCATCTGTCATATTCGTTCCTGTCCGTTAGATGTATTCTTGTCCAATCAGAGGTCTCCATTTCAGAAAGTTCCATCTTCGGCCATGTTCGCTTTGAACCGTTTTTTCGAATCATCGTCGGGCAGCCCAGGATACCGTTGAGGCAACATATCCTCAGATAGTTGCTTGTGCATTCTGAGTATCTATCAGCGAATGGGTGAATACATTCACCCGATGGGTTGGTTGATCAGCTTGGTCACGAAGAACGTAACATTGGTCACACTTTCCACTGTCCACTTGGTGTTGGGGCGTTGTTGTTGGGCCCATTCCAAGGGATCCACGGTGTTCAGTTTTTCCAGCATTGCCTTTAGCGACACTCGGTTAATGATGGTAAACGGTTGATCAAATACCTGGATGTTACTGCTCGGGTAAAAGTATCGGACGTGGACTGTCTCCTTATGCTGCAGCACATAACCAAACGCCAGATTCAATCTGAAGGCCGTAGTTTGATCTTTGAAGATGGCTTCCACGTAGCTACGTAGACGGGCGAGGTCGGTCAGTCGGAAATTGTAGATATCTTGAATAGGGCGATGACGGTGGAAACAGTGCCGTATCATGGACCAATGGCGCCGATAGATGTCCCTCACTGGATGGGCGCCCTGTAAGAGATCGCTAGGAACATTTATGGGCTCGTCCAGAAAATGTTCGATGTTGTCAGGCGTATGACTCGAAACCGTAACGGTGGGGTCCGGTTGGATATCCAGGCTCTTGTGAACTGTAGGTATAGACGGGCTCTCCTTCATCACATCACCAGTGGCATTCGTCTTCCCGGGCTCATCTTCACTAGGTCTGACCTTCTGCGGCTCCTCTTCAGTAGGAAGTTGTCGCACATGCCATGGTACCGGGGCATGAATCAACCGTTGGTGTCGCAGCAACTGACTGCGTCGTTTGAAGAGTTGACCACAACCGTTACAATATTGTTCCGTCGCGCCCTCATGGAATGAGCGTTCGTGGCACAGTAAATGGTCCTCCCGATTGAATGACCGTGCGCAGGTTGTACAAGTATACCGAGCATCGTTGCGGGTGGAGGCCTCGTGGCGTCGTAAATGATCTAGACGAGTAAACGGCTTCTGGCAAGTTATGCAAGTGAACATCTTGGTGGTTGACAGAGTGTCTGATGAAACGGCCAGGCCGTTTCCCTTTTATAGCACGCTAGCTGGTGATCTATTTTTTGCACACTCAGTTCAACTATCCCCAAGTCGAGGACCGAGCCGTGACATCTTCGGTAACCTCCGTGTCTCTTCGGTCACCTTCGTAACGTCAACGATCAACATGTAGACATATAGAGTATGTACGGCATGTTATGGTATTCTTCAGTGCATGATTGACGCATTCAGCCGATGGGGGTGGTCGGTCAGCTTGGTAACGAAAAACGTAACATTGGTCACACTCTCCACTGTCCACTTGGTGTTGGGGCGTTGTTGTTGGGCCCTTTCCAAGGGATTCACGGTGTCCATTTTCTCCAGCATCGTCTCTAGCGACACTCGGTTAATGATAGTAAAATACCCGGATGTTACTGCTCGGGTAAAGATATCGGGCTGCTTGGTCTGTGTCCTTATGCTGCAGCACAAAACCAAACGCCAGATTCAACTTGAAGGCCGTAGTTTGATCGTTGAAGATGGCTTTCACGTAGCTGAGTAGGCGGGTGAGGTTGGTCAGTCGAAAATTGTAGATATCTTGAATGGGGCGATGACGGTAGAAACAGTGACGGATCATGGACCAATGGCGCCGATAGATGTCACTCACTGGATGGTGTTCGTGTAACAGATCGCTAGGAACATGTATGGGTTCGTACACGAAGTGTACTTTGCTCTCCTCGTCGTACAAAATCTGGCCCAATGTCTTGTCGTCGGAATTTGACTGTTGAATGAGGGCGACATCATCATCATCAACCCTCGTCCGATGGGTAGGAGTTCCCGCTGTTTCGATACTGATGCCTACGGACTCTTCTACCCGCAGACGTGGCTGCAGAACAGGGTGTCGTGTGCGTTGATGTCGCAGCAACTGACTGGTCAGTTTGAAAATCCGACCACATTCTTCGCATGGACGCTTGGGTACTTCATGGCGTGCACGTGCGTGGCGCTGTAAATGATCCGGGCGCTGAAACGACAGTGTACATATCGTACAGCTATGCCGGGCGGTTCCTTCGTGCTTGGTAGCCTCGTGGTGGCGCAAGTCGTGCAAACGAGTGAATGATTTCGAACACGTAGTACAAGTGAACATCTTGGTGGTTGATAGAGTGTCTGATGAAACGGCCAGGCCGTTTCCTTTTTATAGCAAGCTAGCTGTTGATCTATTTTTAGCACAATTAATTCAACTTGGACGTCAGCGACAAGAACCCGGATGTAGGCGCGGACGTCAGCGACAAGAACCCGGATGTAGGCGCGGACGTCAAACAGGTGCACGCTCGTGTGGTGCACCCTGTACCCTAGGATGTTCACGAATGTTCCACCATCCCCGACTTCTACCAGGCCCAAGTCCAGAAGCTCTCCTGGCCTACATGTGAATAGTCAGTCATATTGTGTGTGTGTGTGTGCATGGTTGCTTCTGTGTGTATGCATCTGGGTAAGTGTGTGTGTGTGTACGTGTGTGTATGTGTGTGTGTATGTGTGTGTATGTGTTTATGCGTCTGAGTGTATACGCCTGAGTACGTGTGCGTGTGTGTGTGTGTGCTTGCGAGTGTGTGCTTGCGCGTGTGTGTGTACGCGTGTGTGTATGTGTGTGTGTGTATGCGTTTGTCTGTATGCGTGTGCGTATATGTGTATGTGTGTGTAATGCGTGTGCGTGTAGTGTGTATGTGCGTGTGTGCGTCTGTGTGTATGCGTGTGCGTGTGTATGTATGTGTGTGTGAGTGCGTGTGTGTATGCGTGTGTGTGTGCGTCTGTGTGTGCTTGCGAGAGTGTGTATGCGTGTGTGTATGCGTGCTTGTGTATGTGTATGCTTGTGTGTGTACGCGAGTGCGTGTATGCGTCTGTGTGTATGTGTGTGCATGTGTGTATGCGTGTATGTGTGTATGCGTGATATCCGAGACCTATATAGACCCATATAGTCCCATACTGGGGGTATAGGACCAATTTTTGGCCCACAGGAAAACCTACTTCTATACATTCGCGGTATGGCTGTTTGGATTTGTTTTCTTAGTCTCCTCAAGACAAACATGATAGGAAGTGTCCCGGCACAAAACGGTGAAATTTTTGAAAACAGTTCGAGGTCTGTCTATAGCCCCAACCACCACCAACTCCAGCAACACCACCGCCACACACCAGCAACTCCACCACCAATGTCACCAACGCCACCAACGCCACCACCGACCTTTGCGTGCCCTATATTTGAAGACTCTACCACCACCACACACACACCACCACCGACTCCACCAACACCACCGCCGCACACCACCAACACCACCACCAACGCCTCCCAACACCACCACCAACGCCACCACCAACGCCACCGCCAACGCCACCACTTGCGACACACACACTTACGCGGTGCACCCACACCCTAGTGTACCCTATGCCCTACGGGCTATAGGGTACAGGGTGCACCGCGTAAGTGTGTGTGTCGCAGGTGGTGCCGTTGGTGGCGTTGGTGGTGGCGTTGGTGGTGGTGTTGGAGGCGTTGGTGGTGGTATTGGTGGTGTGCGGCGGTGGTGTTGGTGGAGTCGGTGGTGGTGTGTGTGTGGTGGTGGTAGAGTCTTTAAATATAGGGCACGCAAAGGTCGGTGGTGGCGTTGGTGACGTTGGTGGTGGTGTTGCTGGTGTGTGGCGGTGGTGTTGCTGGAGTTGGTGGTGGTTGGGGCTATAGACAGACCTCGAACTTTTTCCAAAAATTTCACCGTTTTGTGCCGGGACGCTTCCTATCATGTCTGTCTTGAGGAGACTAAGAAAACAAGTCCAAACAGCCATACCGCGAATGTATAGAAGTAGGTTTCCCTGTGGGCCAAAAATTGGTCCTATACCCCCAGTATGGGACTATATGGGTCTATATAGGTCTCGGATATCACGCATACACACATACACGCATACACACACGCACACACATACACACAGACGCATACACGCACTCGCGTACACACACAAGCATACACATACACAAGCACGCATACACACGCATACACACTCTCGCAAGCACACACACGCACGCACACACACACATACACACACACACACACACAATAAATAATAATATAACCTCGTTGGCAGTGAAACCTGTGTAAATTATTAATAAAAGCATTTTCGGATATTTTGTTTATGAAACAGGAGGCCATTACAGGATAGAAGAAACTGAGAGTGCGTTAAGAAAATTTCGATTGCGGCCAGTGCACAAAGCTAAGTCGGAAGTTGTTCAGCTGACATGCGCTGTTCGGAGTTTGGGTGTTATGATGTAATGTTATTCGCAACTTCTCGGTATCTCCGGTGGAACATAGCACCTCGAAGGACCTGGACGCCATCTTGGACTATAACGTGACCGTAGCTCTTTCACAGAAAATATATCCTAGAGGGCTTGTCTGATTTAAAACAAAATGCAGATGACTGTAGTCAACTGAAACGGACACCCGGCAAGTTTTCTGGAAATGATGATTGCGCAAGGTCAAGTAGAACTCGTCATAAGAAATACCCTTTTCGAGATAGATAATTTCCAGGTTAACCCATATACCTGCGTTTGTCATATTGTTAAGTTCTCAACCCAGGTTAGACAATTTGAACATCCGAACCAGATTACCTTCACGCATTGCGTGGGTTGTTAGTAGTAGTATAAGCGTAAATTGAGCCTCACTGACCTCAGAAATTTGCATATTAGGGAGGTCACGGGAGGGTCACAGAGGTCAAGTGCAGTATAGTTCCGGCAGAATGACCAAAAGCTACCTCCAACACAGGAGAGTTCCAGTTGTGGCAGGGGATGTATTCCTCCGCGGTGATGCGGTCTGGCAGTGGTTTTGGCGGTGATTCGGGGAAAAAGTAGTCCCTAGATAAAATGGTCCGATTGGGTCGAGTGAGGTATCAAAGTGAAGCTTATGTGAAGGGGCATGTATTGACCTGTCTGTGGGGGTTTCCCATGACGATCACGTGACCTTTGTACATGTCTAGACTTGTTGGTGTGTGTTGAGGCGGCGTGTGGTGGTGGTGGTCAAAATGGCGGCAGATGTGGGTGTGGGTTCAAAATGGCGGCTGATGTGGGTGTGGGTGTGGGTTGAAAATGGCGGCTGATGTGGGTGTGGGTGTGGGTTCAAAATGGCGGCTGATGTGGGAGTGGGACAAAATGGCGGCTGATGTGGGTGGTGGGGTCAAAATGGCGGCGTGTGGGTCCAGGACCGATGTTTGTTCCCCTGGGAAACCCACTTCTATACATTTGCGGTAGTGTTGTGGGGTCTCGTTTTTCACGTCTCGTCATGTAGAACATGATAGGAAGTGTTGCGGAGCGAATCGGTGAAATTTTTGAAAAAGTACGATATAGCCCCATATAGACATATATATATATATATACATATATATTCCCATACTGGGGGTATAGGTCCAATGTTTATCCTACTGGGAAACCCACTTCTATACATTTGCGGTAGGGTTGTGGGGTCTCGTTTTCTTAGTCTCGTCATGTAGAACATGATAGGAAGTGTTGCGGAGCGAATCGGTGAAATTTTTGAAAAAGTACGATATAGCCCCATATAGACATATATATATAAATATATATTCCCATGCTGGAGGTATAGGACCGATGTTTGTTGGGATCTAGGGCAGCCCCTAATGGGCCGTTGGAGTTGTATGAGGTATCAATGTGAAGCCTATGTGAAGGGGCATCCAGTCAATGGGGTGGGTGTATGTAAAATTTGGATTTTTTCCGAAACTATAAAAAAGCGGAACACGGACTTTACCCCTAAAATAGAAGAAAACACCTATCAACTCTAGCCAAACGGGCTAATATCGGTCCCTGAGCTTATCGGGACCTGCCTATCCAGTCAAGGGGTGGGTGCATGTAAAATTAGGATTTTTTGCGAAGCTATAAAAAATGCGGAATACTTACTTTACCCCTAAAATAGGAGAAAACACCTACATGGGGTATGGGGGGTATATAGGTCGCCGGTCTTAATGGGCTCGCCTATCAATAGAGTTATCTCCCCCTAGTTCCAGGGTGGGTGCATGTAAAATTTTTCCTGAAAAAATACGGAACACGCACTTTATTCTAAATTACGGGAAAATGCCTATATGGGGGGTATAGGACCATCCTGGGAAACCTACTTCTCGACATTTGCGGTATAGGTTGTGGGGATCTGGTTTTCTTAGTCTCGTCATTTAGAACATGATAGGAAGTGTCCCGGAGCGAATCGGTGAATTTTTTGAAAAAAGTCACCGAGCCCCATATTGTCCCATACTGGGGTATAGGACTAATGTTTGGGAAACCTACTTCTATACATTTGCGGTAGGGTTGTTTGGATTTGTTTTTCACGTCTCGTCATTTAGAACATGATAGGAGGTGTCCCGGAGCGAATCGGTGAAATTTTTGAAAAAAGTCACCGAGACCCATATAGTCCCATACTGGGGGTATAGGATCAATGTTTGTCCCCCTGGGAAACGTACTTCTATACATTTGCGGTAGGGTTGTTTGGATTTGTTTTTCACGTCTCGTCATTTAGAACATGATAGGAGGTGTCCCGGCACGAATCGGTGAAAATTTTGAAAAAGTACGATATAGCCCCATATAGACATAATATATAGTCCCATACTGGGGGTACAGGTTCAATGTTTATCCTACTAGGAAACCTACTTCTAGACATTTGCGGTAGGGTTGTGCGGTCTCGTTTTTCACGTCTCGACATTTAGAACATGATAGGAAGTGTTCCGGAGCGAATCGGTGAAATTTTTGAAAAAAATCACCGAGGCCTGGGTAGGCCCATAGGCCTATACTGCATGGCCATGGGTGTATAGGGCCATAGGGGGTGGACATGTTGGAGTCTAGCGGGGGCCACCAATGGTCCAATGGGGTCGAGTGAGGTCTTATTTTGAAGCTTTCGTGGAGGAGCACTTGACTACACTAATGGTTTGTCCGTGTTCAATAGTCTGCGCATTCGCAGACTGGCCCGTAGTATAGAAAGTAGGCATTTTTGGGGTATGTGGGTGTGTGTTTGGGGTAGAGATGCACCGCTATGGGTCCGAATGGGTCGTGGAAGGTGTCAAAGTGAAGCCTGTGTCGGGTAGAGTGAGAATGGTGTATTTTTAAGTGCAAGTCTCGTCAATCTGCGCATGCGCAGTTGGCTGTAGTAAGTAAAGTGGCCATTTTGCGGCAGTGAAGGAAGGTATTTGGGGTCGAGATGGACCATCCTTGGTCCGAATGCGTCCTGGGAGGTGTCATTTTGTAGTTCTCGGGGTGTACATTCCGATTTGAGGAATGGTCCCGTCATCTGTGACGTCATCGATGACGTCATCAGTAGGAGTAGTAGCGAAAGTGAGCCTTTTGGGGCAGTACAGAAAGGTATTTGGTGTAGAGATGGACCATCCGCGTTGCGAATGCGCCATGGGAGGTGTCATGTTGTAGCCCTCGGAGTATAGACCCTGATTTGAGGGATATTTGCAGCTTCTGTGACGTCATTGGTGACGTCATCAGTACGAGTAGTAGCGAAAGTGGGCATTTTTTAGCAGTGCAGGATGTTATTTGGTGTAGAAATGGATCATCCGCGGTCCAAATGGACCGTGTGCGGTGTCATCTTGTAGCAACGCCCACTAACATCATGCTTAATGCCTCAACGCCCTGGTGAAATAGCTCAGAAGCTCTGATATTCCATGGAATTGTCACTAATTCTTCGAAATGCAGTGATGCCCGTCAACGCCCGTCGTTACACCCTAGCACTCTTAACATAACGCCATGATATAGACCAGAGGGAGAACAACAACAGCAACAACAACAGGGATGACACATGAGAGAACAACAACAACAAGAAGTTTTTTTCATATAGTTTATTCTCCCCAATGTTACATCATACCCACGCTGGGGAGCCGCGTTGGGTATATTTACAATTCAAGAAGATTCTTATCCAATCAGAGGCCATCATTTGCATGTTTCATATTCGTTCCTGTCCGTTAAATGTATTCTTGTCCAATCAGAAGTCTTCATTTCAGAAAGTACCATCTGAACCGTTTATTCTAATCATCGTCGGGCAGGCCAGGATACCGTTGAGGCAACATATCCTCAGATAGTCGTTTGTGCATTCTGAGTATCTATCAGTGCATGGGTGAATACTTTCATCCGATGGGGGTGGTGGTCAGTTTAACCACGAAGAACGTAACATTGGTCATTATCTCCACTATCCACTTGGTGTTACAATTCAAGAAGACTCTTGTCCAATCAGAGGCCACCATTTGCATCTGTCATATTCGTTCCTGTCCGTTAGATGTATTCTTGTCCAATCAGAGGTCTCCATTTCAGAAAGTTCCATCTTCGGCCATGTTCGCTTTGAACCGTTTATTCGAATCATCGTCGGGCAGCCCAGGATACCGTTGAGGCAACATATCCTCAGATAGTTGCTTGTGCATTCTGAGTATCTATCAGTGCATGGGTGAATACATTCACCCGATGGGTTGGTTGGTCAGCTTGGTCACGAAGAACGTAACATTGGCCACACTGTCCACTGTCCACTTGGTGTTGGGGCGTTGTTGTTGGGCCCATTCCAAGGGATCCACGGTGTTCAGTTTCTCCAGCATTGCCTTTAGCGACACTCGGTTAATGATGGTAAACGGTTGATCAAATACCTGGATGTTACTGCCCGGGTAAAAGTATCGGACTTGGACTGTCTCCTTATGCTGCAGCACATAACCAAACGCCAGATTCAATCTGAAGGCCGTAGTTTGATCTTTGAAGATGGCTTCCACGTAGCTACGTAGACGGGCGAGGTCGGTCAGTCGGAAATTGTAGATATCTTGAATAGGGCGATGACGGTGGAAACAGTGCCGTATCATGGACCAATGGCGCCGATAGATGTCCCTCACTGGATGGGCGCACTGTAAGAGATCGCTAGGAACATTTATGGGCTCGTCCAGAAAATGTTCGATGTTGTCAGGCGTATGACTCGAAACCGTAACGGTGGGGTCCGGCTGGATATCCAGGCTCTTGTGAACTGTAGGTATAGACGGGCTCTCCTTCATCGCATCACCAGTGGCATTCGTCTCCCCGGGCTCATCTTCACTAGGTCTGACCTTCTGCGGCTCCTCTTCAGTAGGAAGTTCTCGCACATGCCATGGTACCGGGGCATGAATCAACCGTTGGTGTCGCAGCAACTGACTGCGTCGTTTGAAGAGTTGACCACAACCGTTACAATATTGTTCCGTCGCGCCCTCGTGGAATGAGCGTTCGTGGCACAGTAAATGGTCCTCCCGATTGAATGACCGTGCGCAGGTTGTACAAGTATACCGAGCATCGTTGTGGGTGGAGGCCTCGTGGCGTCGTAAATTATCTAGACGAGTAAACGGCTTCTGGCAAGTTATGCAAGTGAACATCTTGGTGGTTGACAGAGTGTCTGATGAAACGGCCAAGCCGTTTCCCTTTTATAGCACGCTAGCTGGTGATCTATTTTTTGCACACTCAGTTCAACTATCCCCTAGTCGAGGGCCGAGCCGTGACATCTTCGGTAACCTTCGTGTCTCTTCGGTCACCTTCGTAACGTCAACGATCAACATGTAGACCTATAGAGTATGTACGGCATGTTATGGTATTCTTCAGTGCATGATTGACGCATTCAGCCGATGGGGGTGGTCGGTCAGCTTGGTAACGAAAAACGTAACATTGGTCACACTCTCCACTCTCCACTTGGTGTTGGGGCGTTTTTGTTGGGCCCATTCCAAGGGATCCACGGTGTCCAGTTTCTCCAGCATCGTCTCTAGCGACACTCGGTTAATGATAGTAAACGGTTGGTCAAATACCCGGATGTTACTGCTCGGGTAAAAATATCGGGCTGCTTGGTCTGTGTCCTTATGCTGCAGCACAAAACCAAACGCCAGATTCAACTTGAAGGCCGTAGTTTGATCGTTGAAGATGGCTTTCACGTAGCTGCGTAGGCGGGTGAGGTTGGTCAGTCGGAAATTGTAGATATCTTGAATGGGGCGATGACGGTAGAAACAGTGCCGGATCATTGGCCAATGGCGCCGATAGATGTCACTCACTGGATGGTGTTCGTGTAACAGATCGCTAGGAACATGTATGGGTTCGTCCACGAAGTGTACTTTGCTCTCCTCGTCGTACAAAATCTGGCCCAATGTCTTGTCGTCGGAATTTGACTGTTGAATGAGGGCGACATCATCATCATCAACCCTCGTGCGATGGGTGGGAGTTCCCGCTGTCTCGATACTGGTGTCTACGGACTCTTCTACCTGCAGACGTGGCTGCAGAACAGGGTGTCGTGTGCGTTGATCTCGCAGCAACTGACTGGTCAGTTTGAAAATCCGACCACATTCTTCGCATGGACGCTTGGGTACTTCATGGCGTGCACGTGCGTGGCGCTGTAAATGATCCGGGCGCTTAAACGACAGTATACATATCGTACAGCTATGCCGGGCGGTTCCTTCGTGCTTGGTAGCCTCATGGCGGCGCAAGTCGTGCAGACGAGTGAATGATTTCGAGCACGTAGTACAAGTGAACATCTTGGTGGTTGATAGAGTGTCTGATGAAACGGCCAGGCCGTTTCCTTTTTATAGCAAGCTAGCTGTTGATCTATTTTTAGCACAATCAATTCAACTTGGACGTCAGCGACAAGAACCCGGATGTAGGCGCGGACGTCAGCGACAAGAACCCGGATGTAGGCGCGGACGTCAAACAGGTGCACGCTCCTGTGGTGCACCCTGTACCCAAGGATGTTCACGAATGTTCCACCATCCCCGACTTCTACCAGGCCCAGGTCCAGAAGCTCTCCTGGCCTACATGTGAATAGTCAGTCATATTGTGTGTGTGTGTGCATGTTTGCTTCTGTGTGTATGCATCTGGGTGAGTGCGTGTGTGTGTACGTGTGTGTATGTGTGTGTGTGTATGTGTCTGTGTATGTGTTCATGCGTCTGAGTGTATACTCCTGAGTGTGAGCGTGTGTGTTCTTTATACAGTTTGCCTTAGGAGGTGATTGTCTATATTTTCTTTAGGAGGAGGCCCATATCTTTGTATATTTTTTTGATCAGGAAAAACCAATTCCAAAACCAATTCGGGAAAATCCCTAAAATTAGGTTGTAGTTAGTAGCCTCTGTTATTCTGAAATTCAGGAACTTAAAAAAACATTTTAAGAGCTTATATATAATTACATGTACTACACTTGCTCACTATGATGTTACAGATATCCATCGTACAGCAATATCGAGTGTTCACATCTGGTCATCGTACAGCAATATCGGGTGTTCACATCTGGTCATCGTACAGCAATATCGGGTGTTCACATCTGGTCATCGTACAGCAATATCGGGTGTTCACATCTGGTCATCGTACAGCAATATCGGGTGTTCACATCTGGTCATCGTACTATCGGGTGTTCACATCTGGTCATCGTACAGCAATATCGGGTGTTCACATCTGGTCATCGTACAGCAATATCGGGTGTTCACATCTGGTCATCGTACAGCAATATCGGGTGTTCACATCCGGTCATCGTACAGCAATATCGGGTGTTCACATCCGGTCATCGTACAGCAATATCGGGTGTTCACATCTGGTCTTCGTACCGATCAGGGAATGATAAGACATAAATATAAGACAATGGTGAGTGTGCGGGTGTGCGGGTGTGTGTACTTATACAGTTTCCTTACGTGAATCTTTATATTTTCCTTTGGAGGAGACCCATATTTTTGTATCTTTTTTTAAACATGGAAAACCAATCCCAAAACCAATTCAGGGAGAATCCCTACAATTAAATTGCAATCTGTGGCCTCTATTATTCAGAGATTCAGGAATTTTTCAAAAATCATTTTAAGAGCGTATAGGGCATAATTACTACACGTTAATCTTCCCACTGTGATATTACAGGATGCCATCGTACAGTAATAGTAATGTCAGGTGTTGACATCTGATCTTTGTACCGATCAGAGAATGATAAGACATAAAGCATCCACCATATATTTTGACATCGGTCGATTGCTATTGTTTGATAGACACAGCTCATCAATATAGAACTGTACCGGCCAAGAGAGTGTCTTCTCTCGACTTGGCTTGCTTCCCATAGGATTAATCATTCAGTGTTTTTCGAAGCACCAAGCCATCTAAGCTTATACCAGTGGATTTCATTTCGTGGACTTCGAAGGTTCGTTAACGAAACATTATTACCCAGAAGAAAATGTTCACCACAATCCTGTTAATTCTGCTGAACATCACCTCAATGGTGAATGCACTCGATAATGGTAAATATCCATACAGATGCCCAGATTGGATAAACAAAATGGTCGTGAGCGAATCCAGTGCTGTGGTTTTTCATGGAGTCTGCTATTCTCATCATAGCCGTGATCCAAATACTTGGAAATACGCCGTTACATTCTGTGAGGAGAACGGGGGAAAACTGGTTAAAATTACTACTGAGGATCTCAACCAATTCTTTGACAAACTGGAGTGGGACAATTATTGGATTGGTGCCCAACAAAAGGATAGAGAATGGTACTGGTCCGATGGGGAACCCGTTATATTCTCTGATTGGGTTTTCACTGACACTTTATTTGGTGAAGGCGTGGCTAAGTTTTTGTCCTTCGGGTTGCTTTCAACAGGATCGTGCGCAATGTGGCGTCGTCGGTTTCAGATATCTGGTTCTTGGAAAAAAGTGGACTGTCTCGATAAGATGTCCTATGTCTGTGAACACATTCCTGTACAATACAATCACAAATCGTCAACCGTTAGTGAACTGACGACAAAGGGTGCTGTACGGTCCGATCTTATATCGTCCGAACTTATCGAAATGACCTCACGGAGTGCTGTACAATACGATTATATGTCGCCCGGTATTACCAAAATGACATCTTCTGTCACCTCTGTGACTGAGCAGATCAATGGTCTAGTCAGCGCCAAACGCTCTCCAAGTTTGACACAAGGCCCATCCAAAAAGATCCACAGAGTTGGAGCCGAAAAGAGGCGAGGCCAGTTTAATCGAATCCGGAGTTCTAGCGGCGTCAAAGATAACTGGCTGATATCGGAACCCATCGATACAATAACTACACGTTCAAGTGGGGAATGTGCCGCAAATTGTCTCAGACGAACCCAGTTTGTGTGTACCATGTTCAATATCCATCAACAGACAAGAATATGTAGATTGTACGACACGACCGACCCCGGACCCGGAGAGATGATTGTCAAAGTGGGATGGAGCCTCTGGAAAGCCATGTAACCTTAAATATAGAATACAAAAAGTCTCATATATTGGCCATGGACCCATCTTCCCCAGACATGGCTCGTCCATCAAACCAGTACCATGACGTCTATCTTATACGCCACAAAGATTACCAGCCGTTTGATTATGAAACATCCCGAAACGCATTCTAGGCCTTACGACCTATCCGAATATGCCCATATTTGAGAGCATTGTTATATCTCTGCCCTCTGCTAATTTCCCTCTAGAACATCAAAGAGTTTGTCATCCAGATTTTCTTCGTATGAACTCGACCTTCGTCGAAATATACCGAAATCCCACCTAGGTTGTACATTGTCCCAAAATGCCGTCCGATCATTGCTATTATTTCAAGCCGACGGTTCGAGCAGTAGCTGAAGAGCCTGGATCTGAATGAAGGACTGGTACAGAGTAAACACACCGGCATGATGGAGGATGCATGGACCTTAATAATTAATCACTGGTCGTTTAGATATACATACAACATACACAAGACATTGGAAATAATGCAGTTCTTTTAACCAATCAACTGGAGTTTTTATTGACAATAACAGAGAAAGAGAACTTGAAAATGAAATAGAAAAATTGGAAAATAACATAGAAAGGTCATTCACTCAGATTGAGGGAGAAAAAATAGACGAATTAAATATTGTTAAACAAGAGTTGGAGATTCTGAGACGGAAAAAAGTAGAGGGTATTATTACCAGAACAAAGGCCAGATGGATGGAGGAAGGGGAAAAACCGACAAAATATTTCTTGGTGCTGGAAAAAAGGAATTATACTCATAAAGCGATAACAAATTTAACCTTAGATTCTGGAAAAAATATAAGTAATACAAAGGACATCGTACAAGAACAACGTAATTTTTACAAAAAAATATATTCAAAGCAGGAATATGAAAATGAAAACACAGAAGAATTTCTGGCTTCTTTGAATTTTAACAAATTAAGTGAAAGAGAATCAGAAAAACTAGAAGGAGAATTGACATACAGTGAATTGACAGCATCATTAAAAAACATGAAAAACGGAAAAAGCCCTGGTCTTGACGGATACTCATCCGAATTTTATAAGGTGTTCTGGAATAAAATAGGGGGGTTTGTGCTTAGATCGATTAATGATGGATTCAAAAACGGAGAGTTATCTATTACTCAGCGCCAAGGTGTTATAACTTGCCTCCCTAAGCCAAATAAACCTAGAAATTTTATTAAAAACTGGAGACCTATCACTCTTCTAAATCTAAGCTACAAATTAGCCTCTGCATGTATTGCCAATCGGTTGAAGTCAGTACTAGATCAGTTGATAGCCGAGGACCAAAAGGGGTTCATACCAGGCAGATATATCGGTGAGAATATCCGTCTTATCTATGACATTATGTTTGCAACAAAGGATATAATTTTGTTGGTAGACTTTGAAAAAGCGTTTGACTCTATCTCGTGGTCGTTTCTTGAAAAAGTAATAAAAGCCTTCAACTTTGGAGAGAAAATGCAAAAATGGATTAGGCTACTGTACTTCAAAACTCAGACCTGTGTTATTCAAAACGGCCATCTCTCATCCTTCTTCGATATAAGCAGAGGATGTAGACAAGGCGACCCAGTATCTCCATATCTGTTTCTGCTCTGTGCAGAAATATTGGGAACGATGATACGGACAAATACTAAAATAAAGGGGATTAAAATAAATGATACGGAATTCAAAATTAGCCTATATGCAGATGATACTCAAATAATACTCGATGGATCAGAGGAATCCTTAAAAGAGGCCGTAAATTGTCTTGATTTATTTTATGAATTGTCAGGCCTGAAAATAAATATAGAAAAGACATCCGCAGTCTGGATCGGGTCGCGGACGGGCTCCGACACCAAACTATGTGAACATATTAAGCTGGACTGGGTAAATAATTTCATATTGCTCGGAATACATTTTTCCACAGCAGATTTACAAGGTATTTGGAAAATAAATTATCTGGGAAAACTTGAGGATCTTAAAAGAGAACTTAGTAAATGGAAAATGAGAAATCTGACTCTATTAGGGAAAGTTACAGTTATCAAAACAATGGCTTTGTCAAAGCTGATACACCTGTTCCTTGCCCTGCCAAATCCCCCAGATGATATCATTAAAGAAATTAATAGAATTCTTTTCAATTTTATATGGAATGGCGGCAACGATCGAATAAAAAGAACAGTGATTACGCAAGATTACAAAAAGGGCGGTCTAAGGATGATAAACCTTGTCAACTTCATCCACTCTCTAAAAGTATCTTGGTTAAAACGAATGATCTTCCAACGACAAAAATGGCAAACAATAATGGATGATATGATTATTCAAAAAGTATGCAGTGTTGGTGGCGAATATATGAGAATATTGTCTAATAAAACTAAAAACCCTTTTTGGAAAGACACTTTCAAAGCCTGGTATATTTTTGGTAAAAAAATAAAAATAGAATCTGCCGAGGACATATATAATGAACCGCTATGGTACAACACAAATTCAAATCATTCTTCGTTTTTCGTCGGAAAATGGTATGGAGATAAAATTAGATACATCAGAGATATAGTTGATATAAACGGTAACATAATGAAATTTGAAGATTTCAGAAGCAAATATAAAACGAGTGGAAATTTCTTAGACTATATTAGGCTAACTAAAAACGTACCTACTCTCTGGTCTAAAACGCTTCACTCAAATTTCAAGGAGGTACACCAGACATCACCTGGGATAACAAAATGTCAACATATTTTGTCAGGACAGGGAACGGGTTGTAGACGCTATTATGATGTAATTGATTATAATGATTCCATCATACCAATATCAGCTGATAGATGGGAATCCTCTTTGAATCTTAAAAACAGGATAGATTGGAATAGTGTATACTGCAGATCTTTCCGTTGTACAGTTGACACCAAACTAAGAGATCTGCAGTATAGACTCCTACATAGAATCATTCCCACAAATTCATTCTTATATAAAATTGGTTTGACGGAAACTAAAGTATGTGATCACTGTAAAAAGGAAACGGAAACACTGGAGCATCTATTTTTGGAATGTTCAGAAGCCAAAAAACTGTGGCAATGTCTACAAACCTGGCTAAATGATACAGTGGGAATGAGGGGTGAAATATCGAAGGAAAAAATAATCTTGGGCTGGGAACGAAATCAAAATTGCCTTAATGCCTTGATGTTGATAACCAAAAAATATATTTATGCAACTAAGTTTGATGAGGGAACTCTCAGCTGGAAAGCTTTACTGAACATCATATACAAGTACTACTACATTGAATATTTTGCAGCCAAACTTTCGGGGAATGTTACGAAGTACAAGAAAAAATGGATACTGTTCGAAGATTTCTTTAAATCCTTTCGACAAAATGAAAAATAAATTAATTCTAAAGGGCTATCAGCATCAAACAATTAAGTTTATAAGTACATTATTGTTAAGCCAAGTGTCACCAAGCTGGTTTCTTATGGGACCACTTTGGATACAGTTGGGAAATGCGTGGTTTGTCAATTGGATTGTATTTTTGCCTAGAGTATTTTTCTTACTGGTGAAGCAAATGGGTAATATGGATATTTGTGAATAGAAAAAGGGGTAACATAAAAGGGAGAGGACTGCTACAATGAGAGTGACAACGGGTTTTTATCTGTATAATATGTAGATTACTATAGAGAATGCAGATTATGTATATATATTTTGAAAGAATAAAAAAAAAAAAAAAAAAAAAAAAATGGAGTTTTTATTTAAATACATTGAAATCTCAGTAATCCTGTGCACTATATTCATGTTCAATCTTTTTGGCACTGGATAAATGTTGTGGGCCCTGAAGATGGTTTTATCATTTTGGAGAGGGTATGTTAACCGGAAAAAAGTTGAGTGGGATGAATGGGGGTGGGGGGGAGCTGGATGGTATTCGTATTTTGGAGGGGTAGTATGTTTCTCCGGGAGAATTGAAGAGAAGGGTCGGGCTGATTGCCCTAAAAAATGTAAGTGGCGGGAGAGCAATCATAAGTTTGTTGAAGAGGAAGATTAATTGGTGAAGATTTCACCCGTCAAATTTCCCGATTGGGAATTGAGTCGACCCCTGCTAATTTATTTGCAGGGTTCCTTCGAAGAGAATCGTGTGCAATATGGCGTCGGCTGGAGATCTCTGGGACGAAATGGACAGCCTCAGTAGAATGTCCTATGTCTGTGCACACAGCCTCAGTAGGATGTCCTATGTCTGTGCACACAGCCGCAATAGGATGTCCTATGTATATGCACACAGCCTCAGTAGGATGTCCTATGTCTGTGCACACAGCCTCAGTAGGATGCCCTATGTCTGTGCACACAGCCTCAGTAGGATGTCCTGTCTGTGCACACAGCCTCAGTAGGATGTCCTATGTCTGTGCACATATTGCTCTACATTACTGTAATACAGGTGCCCCTGATTTTTTCGATAAATTTGTGTTCTAGTGTCAAGCTGTCTTATCGTGGAAATATATTTGATTCTATGTATTAATTTCTGTGACATACCGAAATGTTAACTGTTGTGCCTGCTCTGAAGTTTGGCGATGTGCATGCGTCACAACGACAGACTTTCAAAGACAAATGAACAAGTTTCTGACCGTGTTCAGGTAATTGACCTGAACTTGCGACTTTATTCTCGTTTGGACATTAAAATTATAGTTACTCACCAGTGATATGTGTACGCCTGTAGCATTGCTTCATCATGCCAGCGTATGAAACATTACGAACCCTGAGAACGTAAAAATTTTTGGATTTACTAACAACCGGTCTCTTGCCAACCAAAGCTCCCGCCATCTTCAAATAGTGATCATGTGATCAAATGTTTATATTTTTATTTTTGGCAAATACGTATGAAGTGAACAGTTCTTGGTGTTCGATATTGCTTAGTATTAGGTAATTAACGTGAATTAGATTTTTCAAACTATTGTATCGGTAGTAGCAGTTTGGATGTATGTTTAGTCGCACTTTATTTTCGTGCGTATGGTCCCGGGTTATTCACAGCTTTTCTCTCGAAGGTCTATGGATGCAGCCTACACTTGCCACGGTTCCTAATTTCATAATGACGAAGGCCGCCCGTTTTTGATAACATGATAATTCTTCCACCCTTTTTCACGCGCCACTACAAAGTTAATCGTGCCGGGAAGTGAATATCTGGCAGGTCAAAATCTGCATTTTTTCGGGGTTTGAAAATGATTCCTTTATGACGATAAAATTTTCCAAAAAATGTTCGCTTTTCTAAAATTCCCGTTGGACATGAAAAACTTTCACATGCAAAACCAGAAAATCATTTCATACGTTTCCGTGGGTGGTGGGACGAATTTGACACAATTTCATATATTTCATGGAGCTTTCCAGAAAAGTTGAATGAAGTTTAAGGAGGTTTTTGCGCGTATTGCCTTTCAGTTTTAATAGCTCACCTGTCTTCTGAAATAATGATCATTGAGAAAATATATACTTTTACACGGTTTTTGTTGAAGATTTTACAACTCTTTATGACCGAAGAGCCCATGCCTGTTTTCAGCCGTACATAATTCAGGTGTGGACCGCACCCTGAGTGAGTGACGTCAGACAGCGGGAAACATAAATATAATCCTGCTTAGCTATTATTTGAAAGTGATGATTGATTCCATCAATATTTAGTATAACTATTCTGACTTTATGGAAAATATGTAAATTAAATCGGAACTATCTGTTTAATACATATTTCTTGAGAAATATAGGCATCCCCCTTTTGGCTGCTTTACTTGTGGAAAATATCCACATGCATAGGCGATATAACATGCCAACAGCAGATTGATGGTGAAACATTTTTCGTCAGAATTAGCTTACTTCATAAAAATATTTTATGCGATTTTTATTTACCTTTTCTAAATCTTCATCCGTCATCCGAAATACCATTAAATTGTTATTAGATTCTGTATAATTACATTGGAATTACAGATTGTTGTTTTGTAAAAAAAGATCTGTCATCAGCGCCCCTGGCGTCGCTGCCTCTAAAACTAAGCATTTTCATTGGTTAGGCCGGATCATGTTACCCCCAGCCGCAGGTAACCAATAGAGGAGCAGATTGACATTAATAACAGAAAATCAGGGCTGAGTGCACATGGTAGTAGCAACTTTTTGTAGCACAATGGAAAAATATACATGGGATTGAAGAAACCAAGGCACAAGAATCCGATGCAGGTGCCGAGAATATGCCAGCAGATTCTGAGAGTCCGCCGAAACAGAGATACCGAAACAGAGACAGCTGAAAGTCTACTGATATGGAAAGCGTTATCTCAGATAGTCAAGCTACGTCCCAGGAAAGCCTGGGTGAGGAAGAACCTGGCTTTTTGGATCGTATTATGACAGCAGCTAATAATACTCACACTAACATACAAATGGTATATGTTTCTACTGCGCATGCGCAGATAGATGATATCCCCCTCCCACCAACACTACACGAAAATCTTGATTTGATATTATTTGATATTAACACTAAATATAAGGTGAATATAACTGTTATATTTGCCAAAGTTTAAACGGACCTGTAAATATTAACATATGTGGATATGATTTGCATGCTTTTAACATACACATCAGGGCCATGGTGTTTCAATGGAAAGACAAATATAGACAAATGTATTTAAACGACAGGTCAACACAGAACATATATGATATGATATCGTATTACCTACTGTGTTAAATAAATATCGTTGCTTCATTATTTGCCAGCGTTTGTAAATGTGCATCATTTGCCATATATTTGACTTATATGCGCCATACATTTGCTATTATATTTACCGTTTGTGGACATTAGATATTGCTAATAGAATAGGCCCTTATGACAAAGCATAAGGTACACAGTACAAAGATATGCAAATAATTATATTATATTGAATTATATATGCCACACTGGGACATCAGGTGCAAATTGAAATGAATACTTGACCAATGTGTTGCATATTTCGCCTCCTTTGTTTGAAGTTACGTGTTCGTCTCCGTATATTTATTTTGACTTTGGAGACCCCCGATGTAGTATACTCTAGGAACTTCGAAGGGTTTTGTCCTCCATCCTTTTCTCCGCATAAACTAGGCCTTCGTCAAAAGGTGGCGTATCACACACGAACGCCGTCCGTTCAGTGGCTCTCTTTTTAAACGGACGGTTCGAGTAATATTTGTACTGCTCACATCTGCATGCAGGGCTGGCAATCTTAATAAATTAATATCCTATCAATGCTCCCCAATCCTATATGACGCTATATAGAACCTTACTTATTTCAATTGGATTTGGTGTTCCGAGAGCCCATGCATTAACAGCCTTATGACATCACGGCCGTATTGGGACTAATTCACTTGCAGTCGTAGAGGAGGGACGGAGTCACCGTCTCCGTTTACTCTACCCAAAGACCACATATCTACCTCGGATTATGAAGACACGATGGCTGGACCGTGGCAAAATCAAAAGATATCCCATCTGCGTGGCGTCTGATTCTGCTGCGCCAACCAAAATTACCCTATCATTAATATCCGCTTCAAAGCACTATGAATAATTCTCAGGACTGGTTGTCGCTCGAGTTACTGCAAGCCGGATAGATCCCACAAGTCAAATATCCAAATGATGGAGCAGATGGGATTTAATGTTGATTAGATTGGCAGAGCTGGGGACTTGCTTTATGGAGAGTGTGCATGCTATGCTTTTCACAAGCGAATACGGGTTTGTTCATAAAGTTTTTTACACCACGAGTTTCCTTGCGGAAAGAATATAGTAGGCCGGCCAAAGACACGAAATGTAACTCTTGATGGCATTGTTTGTTACAAATGGGTACCCATGCTAAATTAGTTCTTTGTGTGCTAGGGTTCAAGGTGGAAGGGGATACCACCCAGATTTTGGATGTTAAAGGTCATTTCGGGGTTATTTTTTAGGTTAAATAGGGTTAAAATTGGTGAAAGTCGTTCCTAACTTCATTTCCATTGTGCTGTTTGTTACCAATGGATATCCACGCTAAATTGGTTTTAAGTTCTGTACGGTTTTAGCACAGGTATGGCTCGCTCTTTAGTTATTGGAATTGAGGTCATTTTAGGGTCACTTTACGGATCAAATGAGGTCAAAAACGCTGTTTTGTTTCATATATTTTGTGATGCTTTTCTATTTACTTTTGTATGCAGTATGGTTCAAGGTAGGGTGGATACTAAGACAACTTTGACAATTTGAGGTCATTATCAGGTCATTTCGAGGTCAAATAACATCCAAAGCTGGCCAAAAGATGGGCCTTGAAACAATTTAAAACATTTTTGTGTGAAATTCCTTGCAAAGAAATGGGTATAAAATCTGAAGTAGTTCTACGGGGAGAATTTTTAGATATTAGTGTAGGGTAATTCACTATTTTTCGTTTGTGAATTTTGGTAACATTCCCGATCAATATAGTTGTTGGGTCGAAGGTTTCTTTCTCGAGTCTGAAGTAATTTGAGTTAACCAGTTAATCTTTTCTGACCAACCTATATTGTCGTAAGTAGCATATAAACAGCACCTGGGAGCCGATTTCTAGCGGCAGATGGCAAAACTGTATGGCTATGACGAGGGTTCCCCACTTGCCATTTATGCTGGGCATAGTGCTGGCGATATTGTCGTGGACCCTGTTCCATGCAGTCCATTGACGCACACTATGACTGACCCTCGTAGATGTTGCAAGGTGAAATTGGGTCGGATTGCCTGTGGCAAAAGCTGGAACTAGAGGAAATAACTCCGGGTGTCACGTGACCCGGCAGTGACCTTTGACCTCTTGGGCCGGATGTGACCTGTGACTCCGGATGTCACGTGACTGAATTTGACGTCATAGTGACGTCAATTTGATAAGTAGTAAAAGAGCATCTGGGAGCCGATTTAGCGGCAGATGGTCGCCAGGGGTCGCCACCAGTCTTGTGACGTCACTTCCGGTTCTGTTCACGTGACTGGAATTGATCTTTCGACCCCTGCGCACCATTATTAATATCCGGTATTGTGCGCATGCGCAAGGTTCAAAGATCCCTTCCAGTCACGTGACCGGAAATGGAAGTGACGTCACAAGACTGTGGCGCTCCCTGGCGGCCATCTGCGGCCCCATGCTGTTTATATACTACTGTCGTATCAATTATGCTTTCGGTTAACAACCAGAATGTCTCAGGAAATACTAAACATTCTCTTATGCCTCTCTTTAGGAAAAAGTGGTCCCATGCAGTAATGTGCACATTTGGAGAATATATTTATTTTAATTGGAATGCATACAAATATCTGACGCACTGTGGGATTCTCGATAATGCTCACAAATCAGAGCAGGGAGAGCATCAAGTCCCCCTCCTCCCCGAGAAATGGGTCTAGGTGGGATAACCCAAAGCCAAATGGATCATGTAGGGTCTCGCCACGTGACTGGCGGGTGGATGCAAAAGTATGATTTTAAATGCCGGAATACGGACTTTACCTGAACCAATATATAGTGCGTGGATATTTTTCGCAATTCAAGCAATTTTGTGCTAGCGTACGAGATTGGAAATAGAATATCTCCATCCACTTGCAACAACACAGCCCCTAGCCCTATATCTGAAGCGTCAGTTCTGAGAACAAAATACTTCTGCAAATCTGGTAACTTCAAAATACGCGGAGTTGACAACATGTCCTTGTGAGCCAAGAAAACCTTTTCATGTGACTCTGCCCATCTCACTTTGTTAGGAGTTTTCTTTTTGGTCAAATCTGTGAGAGGTGATGCTACATCCGAATAATTTGAAATACAATTCCTGTAGAATCCCGTTAAACCAAGGAAAGCTCGCACCTGTTTCTTTGTCACAGGTCTGACTGATTTCTGAATTTTGTCTAATGTACAAGTCATAGGACTCAACCTGTCCTCACCTACGACATTACAAGCGTCTGGTCCGTCATTCATAATTCAGCCGTTGTCCATTAGAGAATATCCGCGTCCATAATCCAAAGACCTATTCAATATTCCATGTAACAGTATTAGCACCAAAATCAAAAAAGACAATCATAGTATACATAAAGATAGGCTTGTTTCCTGCAAGAAAGAAGCGGTCAACAGTTTTCAATGATGCCGGCAAGACATCACGATTTTCCAAAAATATCAAATCCGTATCGCTGGTCAGTAGTCTTAATCCATAATACTCGTTGTAGGGTCGTCATCTAAAGAATGATGTATCTCAGTCACGCTTTGATTGTGACTGTTCATATGAGTACCATGAGGATCTTAAAGTACATGGATTCATACGGCCCCTAGTCCCGGGTTTACCGGAATTAGACACAAGTTACGAAACGTAACGCCGTAGATCTTGCACGCTACGCTCGTATTTTGCTATCAGCATGCGATATGTTTCGCCAAATTTGAGAAACTTTGAGTGGAGGCGCTTGGTGGTGTAGCCCTGTTTTATAAGTTTCTGCAACAATGTTTTGTGGCGCTGATTAAAACTTAACTTAACTTAGACAGTAAGCAAGGTCCTGATGAGGGAATGTGGTATAGAGAGTCGAGAAATCCCATGTGGATACATGTCTATACGGTATGTGACCTTTAACATCAAGTTCTTCCGTAAGACATTTTGAGTTTTTCAATATCCACATACATCCAACGCCAGAGTTTTTAGAAATAGTGGCGCAATACCTTTCCCAAAATGCTTTTACCTCCTGAAGGGCCCTCGTCAACAGGGTTGAAAGAAGCTTGACCCAAGAAGTCCAAGGTTGAGAATCCTACCAAGCATTTACTTGGTCTAGCCGTGATATTGGTCTCTTTCAACCTTTTGAAAACTTTCTTGAGACAAATCATGTGCTCTTCACATGTTCGAGTGTGTATTAAAATGTCGTCAACATAACTGTCAACATTGTCAATACCTCCCAACAATTTTTTCATTATTCTGGAGAACTTGGATGGCGCACAAACCAAACAGAAAGGCATAGTGCAAAACTAGAATAGCCCATTCGGCATTGAAAACGCGATATTTTCTTTGGTATCCTCCGCTAAAGGAATCTGCCAGTACCCCTTACTCGGATATATCTTTGTAAAATATCTGTCATTTGAAAGTTTGGCAAAAATATCCCCAGTGTTTGGAATTGGTTCTGAGTGAAAGAGGGTGATCTTGTTGAGACCCTTGTAATCAATACACACAGGATGGGAATTGTCAGGTTACCTAACCAAAACAATCGATGAACTGTGTGGGGATGCAGAGAGTTCAATAACTCCAAGATCTAACATCTTCCGAACTTCAGCAGATATGGTTTCCCTAACAGCATACTGTAGCTGGTACTGCTTGTTCCTAATCGGAGTGTCAGTCACCAGTTTAATGTCACATTCTATCAAGTGTGTATGACCCGGAAGATCTGTCAACGTGGTACTGTTTTGCTCCAATAAAGAATTGACCTGACTCTTCTGATAACATGTGTGGAACAGGGCAAAGGAAGTTCACCCTTTATCATCTCAATATCTTGCAACTCTTGACAAGCTGAAGCAAGGTTAATTGTGGGAACTGGATCTAATTTTGGGATGCTAGCTCCTTCCCACAAAATGTTCAGTTTTAGCATGTTTGCATGGAAGAGTTTTGTCTTTCCTTCCATATCAAACTTTTAATGATTTGCTCTTATCTTTGCAACAACTTCAAAGGGTCCTTTCCAACGCATCAACAGCTTGTTGTTGTCTGTTGGCAAGAGAACACCTGATCTCCTATCTCTAGCTTTCGATGTTTGCTTTTGGAATCATAGTACTTCTTGTATCTAATAGAACTTTTCTCAAGCTCTTTTCTCGCCAGATTACACGTTTCCTCTAATCTATTTCTGAGATTCAAAACATACTGATATGTAGTTTTGACCTCGGGATCAATTTCCTCAGACGTCCATAACTCTTTCAAGATTGCCATAGGACCTCTTACTATTCTTCCATACAATAGTTCAAAGGGTGCAAAACCTAAACTCTCTTGTGAGACTTCCCTATATGCAAACAATACTGGGCCAATATATCTGTCCCAGTCTCTGGGTTTCTCCTCACATAATCGTTTGATGTATGTGTTTCAATGTAGCATTGAACTTTTCAACTTGGGTGAACATAGGCTTTAGTTCTCTCCACACGAGTGTTGACAACATTATCCACAAGTGTCAAACACAATAGGGGAAATTAGGTAATTAACCATTCCACACTCTGAAAACCTTTCCAGTAATGTTCTAGTCTTCATAGATAAACTTTCACAAAACATCTCTTAGCACTTTCCATACTGCCTTCTTTACAGCAGGTCTGTTTTAACTACCACAAATAGATATGACAGGGAACACGTGTTGTCTCTTCGTCTGCTGGCCGATCTCTTTCCACAATTGTCCAGATAACAGCTCTATTAAACTGCCCTCTCGGACAACGGGTGGTCCATCTCAACCTCAAACACCTTCGTTCACAGCCCCAAAATGCCTACTTTGGCTAATACTCCTACTGATGTCGTCACCAATGACGTCACAGATGACGGGCACATCCCTCAAGTCGTGGTCTACACCCCGAGGACTACAAGATGACACCCCACTCGACGCACTCGAACCAAGGATGGTCCATCTCTACACCAAAAACCTTCTTCTACACCCGCAAACTGCCCACTTTTGCTACTACTCGTACTGTTGACGTTACCAATGACGTCATAGATGACGTGAACATCCCTCAAGTCGGGGTCTACACCTCAAGAGCTACAAAATGACATCCCCACGAAGCATTCGGACGAAGGATGATCCCTCTCTATCACAAATACACCCCACGTACCCCCAAAATGACCACTTTACTAAGTACACCCAACTGCGCAGATTGACACGACTTCCAATAAAAAGCACGCCAGTCTGACGGACGAATCACTAGTCCAGTTGGATGGTCCCCCACGAGAGCTTCAAACCGATACCTCAAGCGAACCAATTGGACCAGTATTGGCCCATCTCGGCCCCAAAACGCCCCTTCCCATGCCCTTTTCCCACAATTCCATGTCTGCGCATGCGTAGAATGACATCAGTTCCACCCGCACCCATCCAGCTGGTCTCTCTCCCAAGAGTGCTTCACACTGGTACCTCATACGACTCAGGTGGCCCTCCGCAGTTTCGTAGTAATGGCCCCTCTCTAATTTCATAATACGATAGACTGCCCTTGTTCTGCTACATCATAATTCTTCTTGTCTTCTTAATAGCTTATATCTATAATGCCTTCCTGTTCAGCATTATCAACGCTGCAAACGAGTACGTACAAATCGAGTGCTGGCTTCGTCTACACGCTGATCAGGATCATGGAGTAAAGTTTGTCCTGCCTCAGTTATGCCCCTTGGGTGTGCCTAAAAATCGGGACTCATTTACGGGAAGAAAATCTGACAAAAAACGGATAGGTTAACATTCCCTTCTTTTTTTGCCTTTTTAAGTTGAGACCGGACCAGGGAACGTGAGTAAGAAGTTTAATTGAAATCGCTCTTACAGATTTTTCTGGAAATTGAGCCGAATTTGACCATTTTTCGACATTTTTAAGGGGTTTCTAGGAAAAATGAAGCAAGCATGGAGGAGAATGTTCGAGTTAAATTTTTCTATAACATAGCAGTGTTATATCTTAAAATAATAGTTTCATCATGCTCTTTCATAAAATATATACATATAAGTGATTTGGGTTGAAGGTTTTGCGACAACCGGTGGCCGAAAAACGGAGCCATAGTCTATTCTATGCCGAATAAAAGAATCTCCGGAGTGCACCCTTAAGGCATAATAGTGGAGTCTATGCATTATCTTAATGTAGACTCCGTTACGGAGCGGAGATGTATCATTACGCCAGATTGTTTAATTTTGACTGCCTAGTTATACCTGAAGCGCTATTTTCGGAAGCAGGTGGAAAGAAGACCAGGAGTTCGATTAAAATAATCCACAGTGTGTCCATTAGTATACAATTGAGGTTACTGCATACTGTATTCCATACAGGAGTTATCTCCCCCTGGACTGAGATTTCGGTGGATATTATGGCAGAACGAGGTCCTATCAGAATGATATAAATTTGCCAGTGTAAATTTTCTTTACAAGAGAACCCATTTACAGTCCATAAAGGATATTATTATGGTTTTACAAATTATTTCTCAAGTTTCTGAAGTATTTCCCATGTTTCTAAAAGAAAATTGAGTGCAAAATTACCAATAATTTGACTTGGTTACATCGCTTTTTTGCATTTTCCCGCGTTTCTGCTATCATTGGAAAGCGGAAAAGTAACCACGACCTTCATATTGCCGAATGGATGACCATTATTAAGAAGAAATAGGTTAATTTTGAGTTTTGTTCTCGAAAATCCTGCTAGAATTGGCAAAATTGATCAAAACAAAGATGGGGTAGGGAGAAAGTTATCGGTCGGATTTCCCAAAATAATATGTATAACTGGCAAGTGTTGCATACCGCCATACTCGCAAACACTCTGAGATTACGATACATGTGAATAATTAATTTCGTAAAAAACATCCTGCCCCTTAAGGCATAATAGTGGAGTCTATGCATTATCTTAATGTAGACTCCGTTACGGAGCGGAGATGTATCATTACGCCAGATTGTTTAATTTTGACTGCCTAGTTACACGTGAAGCGCTATTTTCGGAAGCAGGTGGAAAAAAGACCAGGAGTTCGATTAAAATAATCCACAGTGTGTCCATTAGTATACAATTGAGGTTACTGCATAATGTATTCCATACAGGAGTTATCTCCCCCTGGACTGAGATTTCGGTGGATATTATGGCAGAACGAGGTCCTATCAGAATGATATAAATTTGCCAGTGTAAATTTTCTTTACAAGAGAACCCATTTACAGTCCATAAATGATGGAATGGATGTATATTATTATGGTTTTACAAACTATTTCTCAAGTTTCTGAAGTATTTCCCATGTTTCTAAGAGAAAATTGAGTGCAAAATTACCAATAATTTGACTTGGTTTCATCGCTTATTTGCATTTCCCCGCACGTTTCTGCTATCATTGGGGAAAGCGGAAAAGTAACCACGGCCTTCATATTGCCGAATGGATGACCATTATTGAAGAAATAGGTTAATTTTGAGTTTTGTTCTCGAAAATCCTGCTAGAGGTGGCAAAATTGATCCAAAGCAAAGATGGGGTGAGAGAAGTTATCCGGTCGGATTTCCCAAAAATGATATGTATAACTGGCAAGTGTTGCATACCGCCATACTCGCAAACACTCTGAGATTACGTACATGTGAATAATTAATTTCGTTAAAAACATCCTGCCCCTTAAGGTGGTCCTCCGCAGTTTCGTAGTAATGGCCCCTCTCTAATTTCATAATACGATAGACTGCCCTTGTTCTGCTACATCATAATTCTTCTTGTCTTCTTAATAGCTTATATCTATAATGCCATCCTATTCAGCATTATCAACGCTGCAAACGAGTACGTACAAATCGAGTGCTGGCTTCATCTACACGCTGATCGGGATCATGGAGTAAAGTTTGTCCTGCCTCAGTTATGCCCCTTGGGTGTGCCTAAAAATCGGGGCTCATTTACGGGAAGAAAATCTGACAAAAAAACGGTTAGGTTGACACCCCCTTTTTTTGCCTTTTTAAGTTGAGACCGGACCAGGGAACGTGAGTAAGAAGTTTAATTGAAATCGCTCTTACAGATTTTTTCTGGAAATTGAGCCGAATTTGACCATTTTTCGACATTTTTAAGGGGTTTTCTAGGAAAAATGAAGCAAGCATGGAGGAGAATGTTCGAGTTAAATTTTTCTATAACATAGCATTGTTATATCTTAAAATAATAGTTTCATCATGCTCTTTCAGAAAATATATACATATAAGTGATTTGGGTTGAAGGTTTTGCGACAACTGGTGGCCGAAAAACGGAGCCATAGTCTATTCTATGCCGAATAAAAGAATCTCCGGAGTGC
>JAVTVY010012444.1:0-51422 GCA_036873755.1 Hanleya hanleyi
CAAACCTACACATTCAGAGTCATTAATGACAGACAGAAGATATTATTTAAAGAAAGTCTCTGCTCTGTTGACTGGAACTCACTCTCCGACAACCAGAATCCACATGATACAATCGAATATTTTCTTCAAACGTTTAACTCAATCTATGACGAATGTTTTCCTGTGAAGGATGGCTATATTAAACAATTAAAAATTCTCAAACCATGGATAACAACAGCTTTACTAAACTCTATTCACGAAAAGAATCGATTGTATCGAAACTACATTAAATCTAAGCGTCCAACTGATAGCATTCACTACAAGACATTCCGAAATAAGTTAAATAACATTCTTAAAAATGCTAAAAGACATTACTACGAGTCGAAATTCAATCAGTATAACGACAATATCCGTAAGACATGGAAAACCATCAATGAGCTGATGCACCGATCAAAAAAATCCACCAGGCCACAATCAATAAACATTAACGGTACTGAAACATACAACACTCTACATATTGCAAATCACATGAATGAATATTTTTGTACTGTCGCATCGGAACTAGCAGATAAAATACCACACATGAACGTTAATTTTGAATCTTATCTGGGTCAGGAATGTTTGATTAATTGTACTCTCAACCCTTGCACTCCGGAGGAAGTTATGCAAGTTATCAATCGGATGAAAAACGGATCTGCTGGCGTTGATGGAACACGCATGTCATTACTAAAACCTGTTGCATATTATATTGCCAATCCCCTTGCTCGTATTTTTAACCTTTCGTTCGAATCCGGCATTGTACCAGATAGTTTAAAAATAGCAAAAGCATGATGATATCAGCTGAGCTAACAGCCACAATTGCCTGTCAGCTCAGGGGCTAGCTCTCGTGTGGTTTCAGCGCACATGGTGAGCAAAAGTTTCACGAAATTGATTTCAGTTCCCGCATAACGTCTTCTTCAAGAGGGTTTTGAAGAGTCGTGCGTATGAATCGCGTGAAAATAACATGCGATTCATTGGCCGGTCCAATAAAACTTCTGAGCTGTTGGCTTGCGTTCTCCGCACACGCTGAGGATTTGGCCTCGCGAGGCGAAATTATCAAACAAGTTTGATATTTTTTTTCCGGCCTCGCGAGGCCAAAAACTCACCAAAAACTGGTCGCACACGAGAGCTATCAGCTGAGCTGACGGCCTCAATTGCCTGTCAGCTCAGGGGCTAGCTCTCGTGTGCGGGCAGTTTTTGGTGATTTTTTGGCCTCGCGAGGCCGGGAAAAAAATATCAAACTGCGGCTGATGAACTGCCTCACCTCATTGTAGAAAGTTCCTTGGACCGATATCATATTGTACGCGATTTCTTCAAAATGAAGACGTTATGCGAGCACAAAAACTGTGCGCTGAGCCCACCCTGAGCTGACAAGCAATTGAGGCCGTTAGCTCAGCTGATATCTCTCGCGTGCGCCGGGCTTAGTGGCGTCGGAAGCGGAGGGGCCAGGCCCCCCCCCCTCCCACCAACCACCCCGCACTTTTGATTTAGGGGGCCCGAATATCTTTTGGCCACCCACTTTTCAGCATCCCTACCTGACCATGTCCCCACATAAAAATTACAGATAGAGTGCCAGGACGTGTAGTGGTGTGTTATAGGCCCGTTTTGTTTGTGTCAAACCAGGAAGTCAAATGGAGTCCGGCATATTCTTCAATATCGATGCGGGTTTATGCGAAACAAATGTGAAAATAGAACCATAAATCTATATACATTGTGTTCAGATTTATTTCCGGGAAAACGGGTAAAACGCATCTCCGGCAACCAGAGACCCCGGAGCTTCCGGGGCCTAGGCGGCCCCTGGACCCTCGCCTGTCAGTCTGTGACGATCGCTCATTTTAGCTTTGTGTAAATGAATCGCTATCATATTGGTTCTAATGTTCCATGAAATAAAGATCATCGGTTTTTTTATGTGCTCTTTTTATGTGATAAATATAACTAAACAGTCAAATGGATTCAGGCATGAAGTATGATTTTTTTCAATATCGATGAGTGCTTATAAATGCGAAACATACGTGAAGATAGAACCATAAATCTGCATACATTACGTTCGAATTTATTTCTGGGAAAACTCTTAGAACGCGTCTCTGGAGATCTGGAACTCGGAGCTTCCGGGGCCTAAACGGCTCGTGGACCCTCGCCTGTTGGGCTGTGAGGATTTCCTTGTTTTTTCTTTGTGTGAATGAATCGTATCTGTAGGCATATTGGTTTCCCTCCCAAGAACTATAAGTCATCGTTTTGTATGTTTTAAATATAACTAGAACGTCAAATGGATGAAGGCATGAGGTGCGATGTTTTCAATATCGATGCATGCTTATAATTGCGAAAAAGATCGTGAAAATAGAATCATAAATGTGCATGCAGTATGATCAGTTTTATTTCCGGAAAAACGGTCAGAACGCATCTCCGGCTATCTAGGACCCCGGAGCTTCCGAGGCCTAGGCGGCCCCTGGACCCTCGCCTGTTGGGCTGTGATAATGGTCCCCCACTTTCAATTACGTTCCGACGCCACTGGGTTAGCCTACGAGGTATATATAGGCCCAAAGCGTTATTATTGTGTTTTCAAGATGACAAGAGAATAAAATATAATACTGATATTTGACAAATGACGTGTTAGTTTAATTGTTGGAAATCGCTCAGAATGCATCGCAGGCCATCTAAGATCTCAGAGCTGTATAATATAACCCTAAATCTGCATACATTATGTTCAGATTTAATTCCGGGAAAACGCTTAGAACGCATCTCCGGCGATCTAGGACCCCGGAGCTTCCGGGGCCTAGGCGGCCCCTGGACCCTCGCCCAAAGTGCTATGATAATCGACCCCCCTTTGAAAAATCCTAGCGACGCCCATGAAGTATATGGTTGTAAATCCAACAAGAACTGCCAAAAATATACCAAACTTACTTATAGATGGTCAAAATGTTGAACTTGTCCACAGCTATAAATTTCTCGGCGTGTATCTCAATGATAAACTCAACTGGAAAAATCACATAGACAACCTCTCATCAAAACTGTCACGCAATATCGGTGTTTTGAATAACATAAAGCATTGTATAAACAAACACACCTTATTAAATCTGTATCATTCACTCTTTTATTCCTATCTATCATATTGTAATCTAATCTGGGCTAACACATATTCTTCTCATCAATCACCTACTGTGCTCCTGCAAAAACGAATCATTCGTATTATAACTTGTAGTGACAGGCTCTCTCACACCGAACCCCTTTTCTCTCAAACAAATATTCTACCGTTCACAAAACTCAATGATTATCTCACATTAACTTTCGCCCACCGATTTGTACATTCGCCTTTCCGTTTGCCTAATCACTCTTTATCATGCTTCACAATGTTATCCACAGTTCATTGTTACCCTACTAGACATGTAAATTTGAATCTATACAGGCCATATTTTACGAATCAAGCAACACTACACACAATCAAAGCTAAAGGTCCTAAATTATGGAATATTGTGCATTAAAATGTATCGATTCAGAATCGCTATTTAAGCGCAATATCAAAATATTCTTATTAGCTAAATAATTCTCAAACCTCAGTATAATCATACGGGATCATCTACGGTGAAAAGGGACATTGTATATATGTTTAAATAAATATATATATATATCACTCTCTATATATATATCTTTTTACTGTATATTCACTCTGTGAATGTAAACTTTTATTTCTACTCCCAGTAGATCCTGTGTCTTCACTGGCCGAGAGCGGTCACGTGAAGTGAGGATAAATATTCGTCTCCTACTCTACTCTGTATACGGTACCAATAACACGATATAGCTAAAGGGTTTATGTATCCTTTGTTATGTATACTTTATTGTTCAAATTTAAAATTTAACTGTTGACAATGTTTTGCCGTTTGTTGTATTCTGCTCAGCATGGAGTGTCTCGTACAATAAAATTCTTGAATCTTGAATCTACTGCACTGACTGACCTCTAGGCGGGGCTAGCCACCGTGTTCAGTGTAAACAAACATGGCTGCCGGAGTGTTCTGCCAGTGACAGAACTGGAAATAAAGAATATGCCGGATATCAACTCCGTAAATCTGACCGATAAAATGTCCAACAGTTACTGGAAAAAACCTGGAAAAGATAGTGTACTGTGACTGTGAGTAGAGACTGATGATTTTGAACAGCTTACGGTAACGAAATCTGGCTGACGCTTGACCCAGTCTTGGTCTTCGACGATCGACCTCAGTAAACAATGTGCATGTTGTGAGAGTTTACCGCTGATACTCGAGCACACATGAATTTGACGTGTACAATTCTAGGTTATATGAATCAATATAATGTTAGCATATAGTACACATCTTAATACACCCTGTTTAATTCAAGATTAGACCTTTTTCAGACGTTTTTGGTTAGCGAGTGTGCAGTGTTTTTCGCCTACTGGACTCTGGCTCAGCCGATCAGCCGAAGAGTCAGCGATCAAACTCTATCGCTGTACGGTCTTTTGACTTATAATTTCGAGCAAAAGTCAAGATTTCTTATCATATTTCTATGAAATATGACCAAATATACCATGCTGACTCCGAATATTTCAAAATATTTGACGCGTCTCCTGCCGTTTTCCTTCTCACTTTTTTCGTATTTGGTTAGCAAGTGTTAGACCCAGTTTACCACGTCTCTTTCCAGAGTTTAAAAGGCTGCTCGTAGAAATAAATTCGTTATCCAGTGTTGGGGAGTAGGATACGGGAATTTATCCTGTTTCCTGGCGAATACCCCACTCCCGCTTCGCGGTCGTGGGATATTTTCGCCAGAAAACAGGATAAATTCCCGTATCCTACTCCCCGACACTGGATAACTCATAATATATATATGTGTGTATATATATATTATGTTTCGAATAATAGTTGGCTGCATAAAACTCGACTTTAAAAAAGCGTTTGACAGCATCAACCATGACATTGTTTTGGACAAACTTAAAATATACAAGCTTGATAATTCTGCTCTCAATTGGATGAAATCATATCTGGATAACCGACAACAATTTGTATGCATTGATAATGAGATGTCTGATCCTCTCCCTATCCAAGCAGGTGTTCCACAAGGGTCTATATTGGGACCTCTGCTATTCATCATATTTGTCAATGATCTCTTATTATCTGAACTGTCTAGCACAATAGATTTGTATGCTGATGATACTACTGTATATACTTTTTCCTCCAATGTTTATGAACTGGAAAGAATATTGAATAAGGATTTAGAGATTATAGAAACATGGTGTTACCACAACAAATTGTATATCAATACTGATAAGTCCTCTGCTATGCTCCTGGCTACATCATCCAAGATTTACAAGCTTCGCGAGACATTGCACATTACAATAGGTAATGCTGAACTAAAAAATGTGAAGGATGACAAAATTCTCGGTCTGAGGATTGACCAATCACTAAGCTGGCAACCACATGTGAACTCTCTCTGCAACAAAATTTCGACTAAGCTGGGAATACTATATAAACATAAAAACCTACTCAAAAAAGATGCAAAACTTCTTTACTACAATGCTTCCTTCCCCATATTGATTACTGTATTACACTATGGGGAAATTCAAATGCCTATCAAATTGACAGAATTAACAAATTACAAAAACGAGCAGCTAGAACTATACTCAACGCGCACTATTTAACACCATCAGCAGAACTTTTTAAGGAACTCAACTGGATCAGTGTATTAGACAGGATATATTATCAAAAAGCTGTACTTATGTATAAAATTATCCACAATCTTTGTCCTCCTTATCTGAACAGTTTGTTCAAATATGTTGGGGAGATAACATCAAGGCATCTAAAATCAACAGAAAATAATGATCTGTTTGTTCCCAAGCCAAAATCAAATATGCTGACAAGAAGCTTGAGCTACACAGGAGCCAAAATATGGAATTCGCTGGACAAGAAGCTAAGAGAGTCTCCCTCGGCTGGAGCCTTCAAACATCGACTGATAAAAATTCTTCAGTCAAAAAGCATAAGTTAGCTGGATGCCATGATGTTAGATATATTATTATGTGTTTGATGTATACTTTGAATTTGGTTGAACTGTTTTCATATATATATATTTAATGTAAATTGTTTGATTGTTTGTTAGAGGGCCTCTGGGAAGAACAGTTTACACAACTGACAGAGTAAATACTTGTATTTGTTACCCTCAGAAAATAAAGTAATATATATATATATATATATATATATGTATACTTTATGAGTCGCATGTATATATGGTGCAATACTTCCCTGATCCACTCCTATATGTTCCGAATATGACTATTAAGAAATATGATTACATGTCATAGTTTATATTCCGTTTAATTCGCCACCTCCCTCATGCCCATCATTATTGTCATATAATTATAACAGGGATAGAACAAGCCCGTGTTGGGCTTTATTCCCGCCAAAACATTTTGACCTAATATTTATTTCCAATGTAAATTATCTGGTGAATAAATTCTGATTCTGATTCTGATATATAATGTCATTCAATGTTGATTATGTTCTATGTAGAAGAATTTGTAGCTGGGCTTTCAAAATTAATTTTATGTATGCATCTGGCGATGATCCAAAAGTAAGTTGAAGATGACTGACCTTGACCCATTTCGTCAAGGTCAGATTCTATTTATTTATTTCCACGTTGAGCGATGTTAAATAATTATTAGTATCTTTTTGTTTTGTCTCATCTGACGAGGGAAAATTTGGCGGGAGATGTGTAAGCTCACGGCTCTTGTTCAATTAAAATTCAGCTTAATTAGCTAATTAAATGGCAAAGATGCTAAGATTTCATGTTAAGGCAATCAATAGGGGTGCTATATTCATAAATACATTACCGATTGTACCCAACTTTGGCATAAATGTTATTCAGAATGTTGTGAAGGGAATATTACATATAATTTTATTCTGAGAATATTTAATTAGGTCTTAATTACCTAGTTAACTGGCAAATATGGTATGATTTCATGTATGGCTATCATTACAGGTGCTGTATTCATATGGTCAGGCCAGTTCTTTGGTAGCCTTACTAACATTCCGGAGTTTTAATTGCTGTTGGATTCTCCCCATGGTGATATATGAACACGCGCAATAAACACCTGAGCGAGACCCATTCCAACTCTTGGGAAACAACCGGAAATTCATTTCTTTAGAAAAATAGTTGATGGCAGGAACATCATATTGTGTCTACGACTGTTAAAAAATTCTTTTCAAGGTGTCCAATGAACAAGCACTCTAAACACCGGCATGAGAGACACATTCCAAATCTTGGAATAAAAGCTGAGTGAGACACATTCCAACTCTTCAGAAAGAGTCGGAAATGTATTATATGCTAGAAAAATATTTGATGACGTACATCAGACTGTCTTTATGTTTTTGTTAAATTGCAATTGGTTTCTCCGCATAGTGTTAAATGAACCAGCGCAATACGAAACTGAGGCAGACATATTCCAACTCCTGGGAAACATTATCCTAGAACAATGTTTGATACAATATTGTCTCCATGACTTATCTGAATTTCTCTTCTTGGTATTCAGTGAACAGAAACAACATTCCAACTCTCAGGGAAGAGTAGGATATTCGTCCCACTAGAAGGGTATTTGATGAGATTTACATCATATTCCTTGAGCTAAAAATATATTTGATGACAAGAATATATTGTCTCCAGGACGTTTTTTTAAAAATAAAAATGAACAAGCACAATCACAACATGGGTGAGAATCATTCTAAGTCTAGGGAAAGGGTCAGAATTTCGGTCAGCTAGAAGAATAGTTGATGGTAGTTGCAAAATATTATATTCTAGGAGAATTTTTAATAGTGCCGTTGGCTTCTTCAAATGATGTTATATGAGAAAACATTCTCTTCATGGTAATTAATTAACACACACATTAATCATCTGCGTAAGATATATCAACTCTTGAAAAAGAAAGAGACATTCATTCCACTAGAGTATTTGATGGAATACATCATATTGTCATGACTTTTTCCTTAACCATACCTGGCCTGGGGGGACATTACCAAACTTTCTGCGCTATCTCCGGAACGCAAAAAAAATGGAGAGCTGAAACTCCGTGACTTTATAGTTTATCATATTGGGGTCATTTTGAGCCTATTTGCATAACCCCCGAACAGAGGATCATGGGTAAATTCAAGATGGCGGCCACGTGGGGGTGCCAGAAAAGTGATGTTTTTGTCATATTTCTTCAAAATTTCTGCTTTTCCACGATGAAAAGTGGGCAAAATCTATTTTATTCACTAATTTATTATGTAGTCAAAGCGGTCATCTTGGATTGTTTTACATTTTCTGGTAGAGCTTGAGCCAAGGGTATAGTGTGATAAGTTTCAGCTCCCTAGCTCAAGGGGTAAGAAAAATAATTAGGGGGGGCGGGGGGCATTTCGGCCCTCCCCCCCAGGCCTGGACAGGTCTCAAAAAGCCCAGGGCAAAGGCGGGGGGCATTTCGGCCCTCCCCCCCAGGCCTGGACAGGTCTCAAAAAGCCCAGGGCAGATAGGGTTAAACTCTCTTCATGGTGTTCAATGAACAGGCATAACAAACGCGCGTGAAAAACATTCCAATTCTTGGGAAAGATTCGAAAATTGTTTCGGCTGGAAAATATTTGGTAGCAGGAACATATTTTCTCCATGACGTGTTTTAAAATATCTTCATAGTGCTCAACGAACAAACATAATAAACACGTGCGTAAACACATTCCAACTCTTGGAAAAGAAACAAAAATGCGTTCAGCTATAACAGTATTTGATGACAGTGACATCATATCGTCTTCGTGACTTTGTTTTAAAGTTACAGTTGGTTGATGTCCATGGTGTTAAATGAACAGACACATTAATGACCTGAGTAAGATTCGTTCCAACACTTGGGAAACAGTCGAAAATGTATTACGCTAGAACAATATTTAATAACACAATATTTCATATTGTCTTCATAGCAATTTCCCTTAATTGTCGTTGGCATATCCCAATGGTGTTGAATGAAATATCACAATAAAATTCCGAGCCAGATACATTCCAAGTTTGATAAGACAAGAGTCGGAAATTCATTGCTAGTGTATATTGTGTAGTTTGTTTGATGACATGAATTTATTACCTTTTTCTTGAAATTGTTGTGAAGTTCTCTCCTTGGTGTTAAATAAACAGACACAATCCAAACCTGACTGATACACATTCGGGAAGAGTAAGAAATTCATAGCGCTCAAGGAGTATTTGATGTCAGTTACATCATAATGTCGAAATATTCGATTATTTGCGGTTGACTTGTCTCCATGGTGTTGAATGAACAAAAAGCTTGAAGACCTGTTTTGATGTCAGTTACATGATTTCTCTGCTGGGCATTTTTGCCTGGTATTGCCTTTGGCTCCCTCTGCATGGTGGTGAATGAACAGACATACTAAACACAGAGTGAGAAACACTGCAACTCCTGGGAAAGTGTAGGACATTTATTCAGTTAGAAAAATAATTGATGCCATGTAATTACATCATATTTTCTCCATTGTGTTAAATAAAGCGACACAATCAAAGACTGACTGAGACACATTCCAAGTCTTGAGAAAGAGAAATTTATTAGGATACATGCGTATTTGACGACAGTTACAGCATTTCTCTTTATGACATTATCCATAAGATTGTCGTTGGCGTCTCTCTACAAACAATCATAACTTGACGGAAAAAACATTCCAACACTTGGAAAAGCGTCGGGAATCTATTGTTCTAAAAGAGATCATTTGTATTGATGACATATTTTCTAAAATTGTCATTAACCTTTCTCTATGGTGTTACATGAATCGACATAATCACAACCTAAGACACATTCCAAGTCTTTAGAAAGAATCGGGAATTCAAAAGAATGTTTGATGGCAGTTACATCATATTGTCTTCCTGATATTTTTTTTCAATTGCCGTTGACTTTACCCCATGGTGATAAATGAATAGACCAAGTCGAGACTTTATTGCGCTAAAAGCGTACTTCAGGACAATTATATCATTTGTCTTTATGACATTCCCCCAACATTGTCGTTGGTCTCTATCTATGGTCTGTATGAACAGACGCGATCAAAATATGACGGAAAAACATTCCGACACCTGGGCAAGAATCGGGAATCTATTGTGCTAAAAGATATCGTTTGTCTTCTCTATATGGTGTTCAATGAACAGGCACAATCACATGTAACATGACTGAGAAACATTCCAACTCTTGGGAAACAGTCGGAAATTCACGCCACTGGAAGATGATTCGATGGCAGCTACATCATATGGTCTCTATGTTTTTTTTCTTCATCAAACACGCATAATAAACACATTACAAATCTTGGAAAAGATGTCATTCCGCTGGATGAGTACATGTATTTGATGATGTAGATTATATTTTCTTCTTGGCTGTTTTAGAATTCCCTTCCTGTTTTTCACTGAACAGACATGCACGTTTGACACCCGCGTGAGACACATTCCAAATCTTCGTAACGCAGTGAGCTAGAAGAGTATTTGATGACGATTACACCATATCGGTTTTATTTTTAAATTGATTTTTGTAGATTGTCGTTGGTTTTTGTCCATGGCGTTCGATAGAAACATGAGTGAGACACATTCCAACTCTTGAACAAGTAACAGAAATTCATTCAGCTAGAAGAATATTTGATGACAGTTACATCATATAGTTCTTTTACTTGCCATTGACCGTTCTCATTGGTGTTAAATGAACCTCCCTAATGGAAAACTGAGTGAGACACATTCCAACTCTTCATGAAGAACCGGAAATATATTATACGCTAGAGCAATATTTGATGACACACATCAGATTAACTTTATGGCTTTTTTTAAATTGCAGTTGGCGTCTCTCGATATAATAATGAATGATCACAATAAGAACCTGAGTGAGACACATTCCAACTATTGGGAAACTTTACGTTAGAACAGTATTTGATGATACCAACATCATAGTGTCTCCATGACACTACCCCTACACTACCCATAGCCCTACAGGCACATCTTATTTAGATCTCTATCTCTATAAAAATGAAGCGGGCATTCTCTCTCGTCGACTTTATGACAAAAGAGATGATTACAATTTCGACATCGTAAACTATCCCTTTCTGGATAGTAATATTCCAGTTGGACCTGCATATGGCGTATACATAGCTCGCTTAGTAGCATTTGCTAGATCCTGTGTTAAATGTGATGATTTTAATCAACGTCACAAAACATTGTTGCAAAAACTTATAAAACAGGGCTATTCCACCAAGCGCCTCCACTCAAAGTTTCTCAAATTTGGCGATACATATCGCATGCTGATAGCCAAATACGAACGTAGCGTGCAAGATCTATGGCGCTACGTTTCGTAACTTGTGTCCAATTCCGCTTAACCCGGGGCTAGGGGCCGTATGAACCCATGTACTTCAAGATCCTCATGGTACTCATATGAACAGTCACAATCAAAGCGTGACTGAGATACATCTTTTTTTTTAGATGACGACTCTATAACGAATATTATGGATTAAGAATACTGATCAGCGATACGGATTTGATATTTTTGGAACATCATGATGTCTGGCTGGCATCATTGAAAACTGTTGACCGCTTCTCTCTTGCAAGAAACAAGCCTATGTTTATGTATACTATGATTGTCTTTTTGAATTTGATGCTAATACTGTTATGTGGAAAATGGAATAGGTCTTTGGATTATGGACGCGGATATTCTCTAATGGACGACGGCTGGATTATGAATGATGGACTAGACGCTTGTAATTGTCTAAATTTCTCTTCTTGGTGTTGAATGAACAAGAACAATCACAACATTCCAACTCTTGGGAAAGAGTAGGAAATTCGTTCCGCTAGACGGGTATTTCATGACAGTTACATCATATCCATTGCACTGAACAAAATATTTGTTGATCGGAATATCGTACTGTCTTCATGACTTTTTTAAAACTCTCTTCGTGGTGTTCAATGAAGAAGCACAAACACAACATGACTACTTGGAAAGGTTCGGAATTTCGCTCAGCTAGAAGAATTATTGATGACAGTTACATCATATTGTCTTCAAGGGGCTTTTTGATATTCTCTTCGTGATATTTAACGAACAAGCACAGTAAACCTCTGCATAAGACACATTCCAATCCAACTCTTGGAAAACAAACATACACTAATTCAGCTAGAAGAGTGTTTGATGGCAGTTGCATGATATAGCTTTCATGGCTTTTGTCAAGGTGCAGATGGCTTATCCCTATGGTGTTAAATGAACAGGCATTTTAAAAACCGACGTGAGGCTCATTCCAACTCTTCTAAACAGTCGAAAATGTATTACGCTAGAACAGTATTTGATGACATCATAATGGTTCCACTCCAAGGAGTCATATGAACATGTTCTCATGAGACGTTTTCCAACTCTTAGAATAGAGTCGGAAATTCAGTCCGTTAGAATAATATTTGATGCCAGCATCCTATTGTCTAATAGAATTTTCCCTTAAATTGTCGTCGGCATCTCCCCATGGTGTTAAATGACCCCACCACAATAAAAGTCAAAGCAGATACATTCCAGTTCTTGGAAGAATGTTGGAAATCCATCATTCCACAGGAAGAACATTTGGTGATATAATATATAGTTACGCCATTTGTCTTCATGACATTGTTTTGTAGAAATTGCAGTTGGATTTTCTACATAACGTTAAATGAAATAAACTGAGTGAGAAACATTTCAACTCTTGTGAAAGAGTCAAAAATTTATCGTACTAGAAAAATATTTGATGACAGTTACCATACATCAGAATATCGTGATGGTATTTTCCCTTAAATGTTCGTTGGAATCTCCCTATTTTCTTAAGTGAACGGGCTAAATAAAGGTCCGAACCAGACACATTCCACGTCTAGAGAGAAAGTTGGAAATTCATTCCAATGGAAGAATGTTTGCTGACAGTTACACCATTCTCTTCAAAACATTTTTTCCTAAAATTGTCGTTGACTCGTCTCGATGGTGTTGAATAAACCGACACAGCCAAAACCTGAATGAGACACATTCCAATTCTTAAGAAAGAGTCGGGAATGTATTGTGTTAAGAGTATACTTGATGGCAGTTACATCACATTGTCTTCCTGGTATTTTTCATTATTAGCGGTCGACATGACTCTATGGTGATAAATGAATAGACCTGACAAAATGTTTCGGAAAGAGTAGGGAATTCACTGTTCTAAATACGTACTTAATGACAAGTACACTATATGCCTTGATAACATTTTTTCCTAAAATTGTCGTCGGCTCCTTTCTGTTATGTTATCAATCTGGTTAAAATCAGATAAAAAAAGAGCGCTTCCCATCTTCGACAAGTAACATGGAGAGCGGTTTTGTAGATGTGGTCTTAATCAGATCTCGGTTTTATATGAAAAGAAGCAATCACAACATGACTGATAAACATTCCAACAGTTGGAAATTCATTCCACTAAAAGATGCTTCGAAGGAAGCTTTAAATTCTTTTCATTTTGTTCATTGAACAGCCACGATAAACAGCCGCGTGAAACACATTCTAAATTTTGGAAAAGAAACATAAAGGACCTTGTATCTTTAGATGGGTAAATGACCCCAGGTCAGGTGCAATACAGAAGTACCAAAATAAAATACTTCCACTACAAGAAATTGTTCAATTGACATGAAGTGCAATATTATATTGTATACTCTGAAAAGATTCACGGCACTGAGTCTCATCATTCTCGAGTAACAGGGCCGTAAAGTAGTGCATTTGTGCAAAATAGTTGATTCTGAGGTGAAAACAATTCCTATATTGTTCTCTGTAAACACATAAAGATAAACGATAATCAGAACCAGATTTGGTCTAGGACTACCTATTGGAACAGCGTATATGCTGTGTCAAGCTGGTTTTGGTTATCGTTTATCTTCATATGTTTATAGAAAGAAATATGAGTTTTTTTTGCCTCAAAATTTGCGATTTTGCACGAATGCTCTACTTTACGGCCTTGTTATTCGAGAATGATGAGACTCAGTGCCTTGAAGCTTTTCTGAGTATACAATATAATATTGTACTTCATGTCAATTGAACAATTTCTTGTATTTCTGGCACTTCTACCGCACCTGTTCTGGGGCATTTACCCATCCAAACATACCTGGTCCTTTATTCCGCCAGACAAGTATTGATGACGTACATTATATTTTCTTCGTGGGGTTTTTTCTTCATGTTTTTCAATGAACAGGTACATTAATCACCCGTGTGCGACACATTTCAATTCTTGGAAAAGAAACGGACATACAATGACCCAGAAGAGTACCTGATGACCGATACATCATATATTCTTCATGATGTTTTAGACTGCCGTTGATAAAAACCACAATGATGAGGCACAATAAAAACTTGAGGAGACACATTTCAACTCTTGAGAAACAGTCGGAGATATATTATTCGACAAAACAATATTTGATGAAAGCTATATCATATAGTCGTCATGACATTTAACCTTCAATTATTCGTCAACTTCTCAGAGGAATGTCAAAAGAATAGGCACAATAAAACCAGCGTGAGAACCATCCGAACTCGTTGGAAAGAGTCGGGCATACAAACAGCTAGAAGAGTTTTTACAAGTAATGTCTTCAAGACTGTGGCGCATCCCTTCGACTGTCATCAACGACTCTAATAGCCCAATGAATTTCCGAAACTTTCTCAACAGTCGCACAATTAGCTTCATGATATTTCCCCTTAAATTACCTTTAGCTTCTCTCCGTGGAGTTATATGAACAGACATATATATCAAATATTGGAAATTCAGTGCGCTAAATGAGTATATGATGACAGTTACGTCAGATTCTTCTGATACATTTTCATTTCAATTACCGTTAAATTCTATTCATTGTATTGAATGAACAGACACGATAAAAACTTGAGTTGCTTCACTTTCGTACACAGTCTTGGCAGCAACAACATGCTAGGCCTGTCCTAAATAGTACTGGGCCTAAGAATCTGGAACTGTTCACAATATAATATAGGAGGAAAGTAACTCCGAATATACTTAAAAAAGACATCTTGTGATTCAATATTTCAACATATATTCATGCCATCATCAGGAATATTTACAATGAGACAACTCCAGTATTTAACAAGGTATGCACACAAATGCGAGTATCAAGGCAGCCAATCAGATGTTTGGTCAAAATGGTGAGCATATAACTCATGAGTAGCTTTGGGCATTAGAGCGGCAAAAAGTCACAGATTATTGAATAATGTTCATGTTGTAGATTCAGGCAGACAGTATTAAATAGTGTTCACAGTGAAGATAGTCAGACCATTATTAGAGCGGCAAAAAAGTCACAGATTATTGAATAGAAACATTCATTCTTTGAGAGCTATGACCTACAACCTGTTGGACTTCGACAACAAACGCTTGAAAACTGACAGCAAACACATCAAGATTCTCCGTGAATTAAAGGACAAATATGTTATAATGAAACCCGATAAAGGCAACGGAGTAGTGATTATGTGCAAGAATGACTATTTCCAGTGCATGTTCGACATCTTTTCAGATAACACTAAGTTCCGGAAACTGAAAAGTGACCCAACACTGACGCAAGTTGCCACATTACAACGATATCTGAAGGCTATGTGTACTCGCGGTGAAATTACCGAAGAAGAATATAAGACAATCAGACCTCAAAACGGGCATGCGGCCCGAGCATACGGACTACCAAAAATCCACAAAGAATTTGATGACCTCCCTCCGTTTAGACCAGTTGTGGACAACATTGGCACAGCGTATTACGGTGTTGGAAAGTATCTAACAACGCTGCTTAACCCGCTCACACACACAGATTTGAAACTTAAGGACTCATTTGATGCTGCCTCTCGAATACAAGCAATTCCTAAAGACTGGTTGGATAACGGTTACAAATTTGTTTCTTTCGATGTTGTGTCATTGTTCACAAATGTACCTTTGAAGGAAACCATAAATATTATCCTGGATCGTGTCTATAAAGACAAGAATATCACAACGAAACTGAAAAAACGGACACTTAAAAAGCTGATTACTGATTGTTGTACAAAAACACCTATTTCTTGTGAGTCAAAATTATATCAACAAACTGACGGTGTAATAATGGGTTCCCCTCTTGGGCCAGTTATGGCCGACATTATTATGTCTGAACTTGAAAAGAGTGTCGTGACACATTTATTAGAAACTGGTATTATTAAATCTTATATGCGGTTCGTGGATGACACACTTGTACTAATCAAACCTAAAGATATTGATTATGTCAAAAAACAGCTAAATTCTTTTCATAAACAACTGAAATTCACACACGAAATATTTGTAGATAATAACTGTGTTCATTTTCTAGACTTGAAAATAGAATCTGATGGTATAACGGTGTTTCGGAAGTCAACACATACTGGATTGTTTGTGCACTTTTGTAGTTTTGAACCCTGGTTCCGTAAACCTGCATGGATACGAGCACTCGTACAACGTGCACGTAAATTATGTACCACAAGCAAACTGTTCTCCAAAGAACTTGAAAATATCAAAAATTTCATTATATGGAATGGTTTCCCTAGGCGGATATGTGAAAAACTGTTAAATAAATATAAAAACCCGACTGAGAAGAAAAGTAACAACTCTGAAGAAACTTGCAAAATATATGTGCGACTTCCTTATCTCGGCAAACAAGGAGAACGTATTGTTAACAGATGTGTTAAGAAAGTAAAACGGCTATTAACAGGTGCCGCCAATTTTGTCATTATTTACAATACTCAGAAGGTTTCCTCTATTGTGTCATACAAAGATTTTATTCCTGTAAAACTGAAAAGCTATGTTGTATATGAGTTTAGCTGCCCAGGATGTGGTACTAAATACATTGGCAAAACTGAACGGTGCCTCTTTACGAGGTTAGAAGAGCACAGCCGAGACAAAAGTGAGATCCAATCACATGTCTTGAATTGTCTTGGTTTTCAACACATATATGATCTCATGACTATACCAGTTGGTGCAGACAAAAGACGTACATTTGCTCTGTCCCCTCACATGTTATTACCAAATGTTAAAATAATAGACCAAGCTAAGAATTGGAATGAACTACTGTTCAAAGAAGCACTTGCTATCAAGAGTAAAACACCCAAACTAAATCATGGAATAATGGCATCTAAGGACCTGATTGTCTTTAGGTGAACATGAGCTTCATTGTATTGACTAGTACTCACTAATATATTGAGTGTAACTCACACCAGTGGTATTGTTTGCTGAACTCCAATGCTCGCTTGTATATTTGCCGCCTTTTCTACTCAAACTTGTATATATAGCTGACTGTATACTCCAATTGTTTATATGTATTCCTGATGATGGCATAAGCAAAGCCGAAATATAGAATATTTATCACAATGACTTCCATTTTCGGAGTTACTTTCATCCTAGTTTATTGAATAGTGTTCATGTTGTAGATTCAGGCAGACAGTATTAAATAGTGCTCACAGTAAAGATAGCCAGACCATTAAGGCAACACAACAACCCGGTACTATGAGAAAACACAATAATCCGGAACTGTTATAAAACAGTTATACATTCATCGGAATAATACAAGTTCCTTTGATGCTTTTAGACCATGATTTAAATCGGGTCTGTAGCGTCTTATAGCTAATGCCTCTCGTAAGAGAACTTCAGACCAGTGTCTAGAGGAGTCTATTATTTCACAGTTTTCTTGAATCATTAGTTCGGACATTTCGGCTCTACTAATGTTAGTGGGAGAATCTGGTTGGTTGAACAGGCTCCAGATCTGAAATCCCTCACAGTTGTTAATATGGTTACAAATGTTACTATTTCCTGTGGAATGTTCACATGCACGTTGTTTCAAACACCTATCCGTTTTGCCGATATATTGACTGTCACATGCCGGGCAGGTGAATTTGTAAATTATAGTACTTCTGTATTTTGTTGGGGTTGAATCTTTGTTGGAAACGAAAAATCCTATTTTCTTCGTTTGCCAGAGTGGTATGAAACGTACGTCCTTTCGTTTTAGAAAACGTTTGGTTTTAGATATGCATTTATGTGCGATCTTTTCACCATACTGTCCTAAGTAAGGTAATCTCATCCAAATTTTACAATTATAAATCAGTTTCAAGTTCTACAAGCAAATGTAAGAGGAATGGCTACATTGATGACGTCAAAGTAACGTCTTCTGTTCTGAGCGTATTTTATTCTACCTATTTTTCGATTTATCTTTTCTTTTCTTTTTTCTTCTTCTTTTGAAAAGTATTGATAAATATGACATGAAATCATTTTCAGTCGAAATAAATTAGTTTCATACGAAACATTTTTATGGTGAACAGAAAAAATGGTTTCTAATATGCCTACGTCATTAGACTGCATCGATTTTCTAAAAGTCGGTGATGACGGGTTTTAATACACCAAACTGGTCAAGTTGTCGGGTTTACTGTATTGCTTGAATTATCCGCGACAGGTGTCATCACCACGGCTAGGGCAGGTTTTCACCTAACGATATCTCGGCATCTGCCCAATAATTAGGTGTTCTTTCCACACGTTGTCGGCATTGATTGATTTGTTTGTTGTTGTTGTTTTTCCTGTATGTGACTATGGTCACCGGCAAACAGTGATCAATTAGTTGAATTTTCGATTACAGAAGTGTATAGCTCTCTATACATGGTAATGAATCCCATCGATACTGGGTGCTCACTCATAACACCAGACTGATATAACACTAAACAGATGATCATCCATTTAGAACAGTCTGGTATGTTATTTTATCAAAATAAAATAAAAACACATTCTCTCAACTGTTTTACACTTATTAGACAACAACCATTTATCGATTAAATGAATACTTCAATCATTTCAAACAAGAATTTATATTGAAGGTCTTTACTTTCATATACGTCAAAGCTGGTATGGCCCCCAGCCTCCTCCACCTCCCGCTTCTACCAAACTTATTCACCCCAGCATTGGAACGAAGAGAACAAGAAAGAAGAAACATTCTGGGTGTCAGGAGAAAATGGCGGCGACGAGGCGTTCTCAGAAAGTCGTGTTTTCGCTCTTTTCATTTTTCTTGTCTAAAATGGCATAAAAGTGATTTATTTCGCCAAAACCCTGTCTATCTGTGAAACGTACGGGTGCATAATTTTGCAATTGAAGCCATTAGATGGGAACACTCTAAACAAAAGAACACTGGTGTTTAAATTGTAATGGTCAAGAACCAGAACACTAACGAAAGGTGTTTCAGTTTATAACACCAAAACGTGGTTCAATGTAACAGTTTTTCAGCACTCTTTTTGACATTTTTTCTTCATTCAATCGCATTCTATAATTGCTTTCACAAATGTTCAATGTTAATGGCATTGAACACCACGATGTATTATTCAGACGTATTATTCAGATGATATAACGTGACGCAGTTAAAATCTCCAAATCTCACGTGAAATGGTCATATAGGAAAATTCAAAGTGGTTGTCAAGTAAATAGCAAATGGAGATATAGAATAGTAATAGGATTTTTTCAAAATCAAGGTTTATTCATCAATGCTTTTGCTATGGACTCATGTTCAGCTTACCTTGAGGGGGCGGTCTTCTCTGATACATTCAGAATGCTTACATGAAACTACAGTTCAATGGCGTGTTTTCCCAGCCTGATTTTGGACGTGTATCTTAAAATACACACACTATGTAGTCTTTTGTGGAAAAGTTCATGCCTGGAGTATCACCTATGAAGAGAAATGGTTGGAGAGCCCTCAATGAATTAAGAACAGTTTCCAAAAAATATGACGTGAAACGTAAAAATATACCTGTTTCAGAAGACTCTTCCTGAGCTTCAGTTGATAAAATATGCAGTTAGGGTTAGAAAATGTATTTAAAGCAAATAACGTCCAAAAATACATGAGCTTTTGACTTCAGTTGACCGTCATTTTAAATTTAACCATGATTCTCTGTGCTGCAGTATTAGTTTGGATACAAATCGGCCCCAAATGATAACCTAAGATGTGATAGGGCTCCATTTTGACAATTGCTAATATCACATATGTTTATATGACTGGAATAAGCTGATCATTATGAACAAATGCTATAGTTTTAGCTGACCCCACATGATCGCCATTTCAAATTACCCAGTATGCTTTGTACTGCCAATTATTCGATAGAACTCAAATGGAGAGAAGATGATTACCGCAAACAATATCTGTAATATTTGAACACTATTCTTCACACTCTAACCAGTTACGGTTTGAACACAAGTTCAAGCTTAAACAACGTTTAGGTTTTACAAACTTTTCTACACATCCGCGTCAACGGAAATATTTTTCCAAACAGTCTCATTTGTGTTTACAGTAGTGTTCAAATCATAAACATATAATTTGTAGTATATTATATGAAATAGCTCGATTTTTAGAAATATTGCTTGGGCTTATGACGTAACATATGACGGACCAGACGCTTGTAATTATACTTATGCCTCGAATTAAGCATATATAAAACAAAAGTTTCAGATGACCCCATACATGTGATCGGCAACGCCATGATGAAGCTAAGATGTAAACTTGTTAGATTAACCGAATATATATTTGGGTTAATAAAACACCTAAACTAGGCGAAAAATACTAGAACAAATGCGTCTGAGGTGGCAAAGCATTTTCGCCATTTTGGATGTAACCATGTATGCCTTCGCTGAAGATTGGACGAGTTAACTCAAAATATACCTAAATTTTAGGTGTTATATATTGTTTTGAGAGCTACATTTGCACCGAATATGTACAATGAAGTATAAGATTCTTTCAAATTTGAGAGGAAAACATTTGAAAATTGCACGTTTGCATGACGCCATGACGAAGTATCTTTTTCGCAGAAGGTTTAATAATAAATTACAACAAATGTATTTGCTGGGTTTTATATTTCGATTATAGCTCGTGATTAGATGGTATAAGAAACGCAAATGGACGAGGTAGCGTTTCACAAAATCTCCTCTGTCTATATATAACATTTAAATACAGTAATCGGTTTTAGCTCTCTTTTTTTTTCTTCTAAAGCGATCAAGTTGTATAACAGGAGTTATACGCCCAAGACATTTAGAAGGCCTTCTCAGAAGATGGAAGCCCCATCGTGTCAAGATTGTGTTGGTGTCCCTGCATGGAGATGTCACAAAGAATTCCTCGTGTTCAACACTTTAGCGCGTTCAACCTTTTGACTAATTTACCTGTCACATATCCTCGTGAATAGGTGTTTTAGATCACCAAAAGACTGTAGGAATTGCGTTTGTTTTAAGAGAGACAACGGCAATACAGAACAATCTGTGTGGTTGTGATAATTGAAAAGCAAAGCGTTTAAATTGTCACTGTCATAACAGTTTGCATGTTATACCTTTCTAAAACTATCACTTGCCTTTGTATATAAATTTTGTTAAAATAAGGCTAATGCTCCCCTTCCTTCGACTTTATTCCCGGCAGCTCCTTAGCTGCATTTAGGAATACTGAACTAGGAAGGATCCCAGGCAGCTCCTTAGCTGCAATTAGGAATACTGAACTAGGAAGGATCCCATATAGAAAGGCTGTAAGGAATATACCGATAGAAAGTATCATGTCCGAATACAATTCGCACATCAAAGATAATACCGGAGCTATTAACTACAGAGAAAGTGGGATGATTATTTTGATGATCTGTGAAAGCTGCTAGAACAATTAGAGAGCAGATGGATAATTACTGAGAGTGGATATCTGTTTACAGAAATCTCAACTATTATTTCTACCTCGTAATATGGATATGAAGGTGCGAACTAATAATCGTGCGAAAAGATTATCAAGGTGTTCATGCCGTTATATAATTGAACCCATTCGATCCGATCACTGGTATATATGGAGAATACCAGGTAAACACGATATAGTATTCCTTATGACATCCCGAGAAGATATAAGCTGAATATCTGAGGCAAAACAACCAGGCTGACCAATACTGACCAATATTGTGTGAAGGCACCAGAGAAGAGTTCGTACCAAGAATCATCAAGCAAGGTAGGTTGCATTTGAGTATGTAAGACTATAAGCGTCTTCAATCCTTGAGCTAACTCTAAAACTTGTATAGCTGCGGTGCTCCTTTCATAGATCTGACTTCCTGTACCACAATACATTCAACATTTTCAACATTGATATTCATTGCCTGGTACCCCCTGAAGCGAATTTTCACACGCCCTCGGATGGTACACTTTTTACTGTGAAAATCGTTCTTTCGAAATATTTATCTCTCTGAGATACATAAAAAAACCGATATACCAATCGTGAGTTGAATAAGAATGGAATAATTGCATCTGACATGGAAATGCTTAAATAAATTAGTTAGTCCCAAACATTCTACCATTTCTGGGGTTGTTTTTTATTTGAAATATCGTTAGTTATATATGTGCCACAGTTCTATTAATCGATAATTTTTCAAAGTTTGATCTGTTGTAAAGCAAACGACGACGCCTTTCTTTTGTCTAAATTTATATTTTTTATACGTAAATTGAATCTTTTCATATTGGACGAGACCTCATATCTCAGTACAAAAACGCACATTGACGCGAGAGACATCAGGTCGCAAATATTATTACACATGCAGGGTACCTAGTCCAATCTATGCCGTCATGTTACCTTTTTCATAGAGGTGCTTCAGTTTCTTTTTTCACAATTTTTTTTATTCACATCCACAAAAAGTGCAAACGGCACAACTATACAACATATAAACATTGGACTCAAGACAAGAACAATTTACAGATCCCGCTCACACTTAATTCAAATTAGTGCATTTGAAAAGAATGTTTTTGACTCTCTGGTAAACCTAAAATTGGCTCTTACAAATATTGGACCACACACCCCATCTTTCATGCCACTGTCGTCCACCTTGTCTAAGGGAAATCACTTTTTCAGTTCTATGATAATACTCGAACTCCATTAAACACACTGATCGTAAACCCTCAAGTAAAGTTTCCATCAAATGAAAGACCATTGCGAGCAGTGTCGGAAAATATTTATTGTAATTTTTTACGATTTTATTACACAGAGTACGCTGCAATTAAAGCATGGTATTCTATGATGGTCTGTTGCAGTCATATTTAGGTCCAGTGACGTCACACTGCCTTAATACCTATATTTCAAACTTTGTATGCACTTTCCAATGCTTGATTCAAGCTTAAGGTATGTATACTTTGACTTTCAACACAGATTCACTGTTCCAATGTGCATGTTCCAAAATCGGGGAAATTAAATGCAAGATTCAAATTGACTGGACACTCATGAGTCACCATCTCCCAGATTTTGGTGAAACATGCACATTGGAACAGTGAGTCTGTGTTGAAACTCAAAGTATACACACCTTAAGCTTGAATCAAGCACTGGAAAGTGCATACATAGTTTGAAATATATGTATTAAGGCAGTGTGACGTCACTGGACCTAAATATGACTGCAACAGACCACCATAGAATACCATGCTTTAATTGCAGTTTACTCTGTGTAATAAAATCGTAAAAAAATAAAATAAATATTTTCCGACACTGTTCGTAACGGTCTTTCATTTGATGGAAACTTTACTTGAGGGTTTACGATCACTTTAAGATTTGGCTTTCTGCCTTGACATTGCATTCGGTAAATATGAATCTTTTCTAGTGAGAGTACTAAATTCTGTAGGTCACCTGACGACAAATATCCAAATATTATGTCCTCATTCCGAAAATCCACTTGAATTTTTGTACATACCTTAATTTTTTCTAGCAGGTTATAGCAAAAAGTTCTTGTTTCCCTACATTACTAGAACAGGTGAACGATGATTTCTTTCTCTCTATTACAGAATTACAGATATCATTATCACATAATCTAATAGTTTTAAGGAAAAAATTTGCAGCTAAAATTCGGTGAACAATTCGGACCTGGAGCCATCGTAATTTCACACCAACTGTACCGGTAACTGTAACTGTAACTGTACCGGTACCGGTAACTGTGACTGTAACTGTACCGGTAACTGTAACTGTACCGGTAACTGTAACTGTACCGGTAACTGTAACTGTAACTGTACCGGTAACTGTAACTGTAACTGTACCGGAAACTGTAACTGTAACTGTACCGGTAACTGTAACTGTAACTGTACCGGTAGCTCTAATTGGGAGATGGAATATCCTTTTCCACCATTCACAAGAATGCGGATCTATCACCAACTCCCATTTCTGTTTTGGACGTATATTCTCAATTTTAAGTTTATCTACTAACACATTATATATATTTACTCCCCTTAACATGCAGGATATACATGGTGGAATAAATCAAAGACCATGTCCATTCTCCCATTGCTGAAATTTAAGGAGTTATACAAAGCGTTCCGTACCCATAAAAACTTGTAAAAAACGGTCTAAGGCCAAAGGTTTTATAAGCAATAAATTCATCATTATTATCAAAAAAAACCCATAAACATACAGAACACGTTTATCATCCCATTCACGATAATACACAGGCCTTCCACCAACTTTGAAACGAGGGTTATACCACAATGGAAGTGTATAATAGTTCTTTTCATCTAATTTAACCGACTGTACAAAGAAAAAAAATCCTTAGAAGTCTAATGAATATTCCCCGACTATTACACCAGCAGAATATTCCTCAACATAACTAAGGAATATTCCTTACCATGTTAAGGAATTTTCTTAACATGCTACAGAGTATTCCTTATTGAATTTTAAGGAATATTCCGATGTTGTAATAGTCGGGGAATATTCCTTAAATTTTAAGGATTTTTTTTTCAGTGTATACGAACTCCTTCCAGTAGGTTAACACATCCTCCCAACACCTGCTTCAATATCTGATTAGTAATGTCTATTTCAAATTCGGTGAACAGATCAGTAATGTCTATTTCAAATTCGGTGAACATGCTACAACAGCGTTTTATATCAATAGGTCCGAACTGTGCACCGCTATTGTTCGCTTATGAATGTCCAGAACTGGTGAAAGAAAGGCATTGCTTGTTCCATTTTATTCAGCAAACTGTTTATCACATTGTAACTATAATCTCCTCACATTGGATAATACAGGTTCGTTTTCCCAGATTGTCTACATAACTTTCTGGAAAGAGCATCCGAAATCAATTCAGGATGACGTCTTTTATGGAATTTTAACAATTCTTAATTGATTTAGGATAATACTACAGTTTGAGTATACATTTCTCAAAATTAAGTTTTTGCTCCTTATTTTATGTTCAGTTTGAATCTCGCTATATAATTTACTGCACGGAGTGTCGTGGTCAAATTAATGATGGTGACGAGAACCAATCTCAGGCTCTTGCCCTGTGGAGTTGACGGGGTTTTGTCTTATATATGAGACAAATAATTCATGAGAAGGATGGAGCAAATAGTATCAAACTGTGCCTAGAGTAATAAACTCTGATGTGGAGAAACTCGATTTTGGCAAATGGGTACATCGAGGTAAGAAACCTTGACTAACATGATAGAAACGGGTGAATCGTGTCAGTCTCAATGGAAAGCTATCTCATGTCTGCCATATTCAATTATCCTTGATACTTCACAAAGAGGATTATAACCGTGCACTTAATCGATTTTGACAAATTTGTACTGCTTGTGTACAGACCTTCCAGAAGTCAGAAGAAAATTGTTAAAACACTTAGTAAATGTTACATTTGCTCAGAAAGTTGTGTGTGACGTTAACACAGCTCATTTTTTGCTTTTTGAGGACAATTATGTTGTTTAGATGAAGTTCGACAAATCAATACATTGTATTTCTGAATTAAAAATGTCCTAAGATAACCGAGAAATTGCTCGGTTTTCTTAGGGCAAAATAACTGTCATTAGTACGGTCCCGGCTAATAGTGAATCTAGCATGCTGCTTTCGAGGAGGGATGTGCAAATAGACCCAAGATAAACTCCAGATGATAAGATATTCTTAGTACATATATGGCGAGCATATACTTTGATTTATCAAATGTTTCCAAATTAGGCGAAATAAGCGGCCTTCCTCGTGACCGCGATTTTGAATTTATACGCTTGATGTTATGCGAATACTCTCAAAATTAGCAAAAAATGATGAGCTGTGAGGTGAGAAAATATAGCGTCCTAATATTCGTTTGTTGTGAGTTATGAAGAATAGTTTTATACTAAGGAATTCGCAAAAAAAAATGAATTCCACCTCATTGCCAGTTGCTGCTCTCCGAGTTCATAAAAAATATTTTTGCCTGCTGATAATGTCGTTCATGATAAGAACTGCAATCATTTGAGGAGTTGATTAACACCACTCTAACTACGGTGCTTCAATAGAGAAAGTTGGGAACGTAAACAATCTTCTGTGGGAAGGAGGAATATACACGCAGAATTACTTATACTTTGAATTACAGATATCCAATGGACCTCTCCGTGTAATCTCCCTTGTCCTTCTGTTATCTCTTGCCTGAGGTTCTGATTGAATACAGAGAAATTGATAATTGTCTGTGTAGTTTTGGTCACTTGCAATAGTTAACTATCAGAAAAAAGTAAGGGCGATAAAGAGGCTGGGAAAGATATACAGACAGAAGCTATTTTAAAGATGTATGCACCAGTGATAAGAATTGTTGCCCGACAGGCGATTCTAACTATATTTTTTCTATTTTCTTTTTGCCACGGGCAATTATTGCTTTAGTAAACCATGATTTACAACAGCCCTTACAGTACCCACATGGCCAAGGAGTTACAGGGTTCTAACTATGAAACTTATACATTTTAGGAAGATAACGAAGTCCCTCATGGAGAACATAACCTGCTCACAACTGATGGCAATGACAGTACCAGACCGTCCGAATGGAACATTTGATGTGGCAGTCATCGAAGCCAAGACCAAGTGTCAGCTGGACGAGTTCCTGGACGGATTTTCACCATTTATAACCTTAGTCCAGGCTCTTCTTAATTACGGCACAACAATCATCGTTGCCGCGGGTATTTTGTTAAATACGCTCTCATTTATCGTTCTTACGCGGAAGGGGATGAGGAAGTCAATCATGAGTATGTTCCTGTCCGTGTTGGCGATCTACGACACGCTGTCTATAACTCTGAATTTCATGATCGGCGTCATACGAGGACAGAACCTCGGAGCGAACAAGTCGTTCCAGGATAACGAGCACCTGTGTAAGCTACACGGAGTATTCGTGGTAGTGTTTAACCTGCTGTCCGTCTGGACGATTGTGGCCTTCACTGTACAACGTTTCATCGTCGTGAAGTTTCCCCTTAAAGCCCAAATGTTCACCTTGCAGAGAACAGCGGTAATAATCATCACCGTATCCGTGTCGGTCGTGGTATTCTCTTGCCATAAGATTTTCCTCACAGGTTTCGAAGGGGATTCCGTGTTTGGTTACAAGGGTTGCCACACAAATCGCGTTCAAATACCAGGGATCAGTTACTTTTACGTCGCCTTCAACACTTGGCTGCCAACGATAATTATCATGGTATTCAACTTTTTGATGATTTGGGAACTTAAAAAAAATAAGGCCAAGCGTCAGCAACTAACCAACAGTGCGTCCAAAGCGGAAGAAAAGGCCACCAAACTCCTTCTTACCGTCTCCTTCACCTATCTTGTCTTGGTTCTCCCTCTTGGCATAGTTCAGACCATCGAACTATTCTGGAACGCCCAGATCAAGCTTCTTTCTCCCGGACATGCTTCATATGTTGGATCCATGATTATCAAATTTAAGCTGAAGTGGGTGCGGGCGTTTTTCTTCTTCTTCTATCAGTTCAACTTCGCCGTGAACTTTTTTCTGTACGTGTTTTCCTCCTCCGGCGTTCGATTCCGATACACCTTGCGGCGCGTGTTTGGAATAAAAGCTCAGCTTCCGGCCTCTGAAACAGAAACGCAGCCCACGGCAGGCTCAAACTCGGTTGCTCCGGCAGAAAGCACTGCTGTAACCAATGTGGAACCGCTGAATGAATGTTAGCACGGAACGCGCCTACGGTAATGAACGGCATTGATACACGTATTTGAGGTTGAAAGAGGTTCAAAGAGATTCTTCGTTACGTAGCAATCCGAAAGAGCGCCTCACACAAAATTCTCCAGAGCGCATGCTCCGTTTCACCGGCTTCCTCCATTAGAAAACTGCTCACTGGGTTGATGCGCAGGCACAAGCTTTTGTATTCTATCCCAGCGCACAATCGCTCTCTAATGTGTGGCGGCGAGTTATTCTGTCCCCTTCTAGCCCAGGACAACCTCTTTCATCGAGATGAGGTCAAGAGTCTGTAAAAGTCCAAGTCCGTTATATTTGTTCTTGTGTTGATTTCGAACATCTATTTGAGTGTAATAGCTATAAATTAGGCTGGCCTGTGGTCATAGAACGTTGGAACTACAGCGAGGACACGGAAGCTTCATGGGAGTGATCGGGCCATATATAAAATAGCATGTGGTCATATCAAGGTCGACGACAATGAAATCGTGTAGTCATTTGTAGACACTTTGAGCAGTTTGCCTGACAGTGGCATGAATGAATTATAGCCATGTCTATAAAGTCGACGCACTGCTTTATTCCCAATAGACTGGTGATGCTTTAAAACAACTTCCTGGTTATCAGTCAACAAGTCTATAAGATATTAACAGTATATTCGAGATGCCACTTCCGTTAGTGTGGAATCCTGTATGAAATTCTGTAACTGATTACTCACGTATTGTCAGACTCTGTTGTCTCGAAGTCGATATGTACTTCCTTGTTGTGAACATGTCTGTATTACTACTACACCTCATGTCGGTTGAAAACCACACAAAACTGTATATATTGTTTATATGAAGAGGAAACAAAATACTTTATTTTGAACTCATTAGAAATGTAACGTACATGTAAACGAAAAGTCGTTCATTTAGAATAGATTTTGTACATAGTTTATTTGTATATTTTCAATTTTAAATTACTTTTATGTTCACTTGATATGAGGGTTGAAAGCTCGTGCATTAAATTGAGTTTATCTGGAGAAGCTCAGAGTTTGACTGGGAACTATTCTACCTGTCGTCGTTTACATCCCCTTTCGTGACTGAGTAAAAACGGAGGAATAAAGGACTGATTTTACAGACTACAGACATTGTAGTATTATAAAAGAAATATCATTACAGAGGAAGTGTCTCTTCTCTCTCGATGGACCTCGATGGTACCATCGTGTAAATATGTCGTTTGAAGTTGAACCTAAAACATTACAATGCAACAATCGAAATTCCGTCCTGATAAGCTAGAGTTTTAAATACCTCTGCGTCCCATTGTAAAATCTGTTCCCGTGTAGGCCTTTAGTACATAGTTATATATACAAATATTAACAAATGTATAGTATCTGTTATTATAGTTATATATACAAATATTAACAAATGTATAGTATCTGTTATTATAGTTATATATACAAATATTAACAAATGTATAGTATCTGTTATTATAGTTATATATACAAATATTAACAAATGTATAGTATCTGTTATTATTTGTTCAATTGTATATATAGTAATCACAGTTTCGTTCTAATGTGTAACAGATAACCATTAAAAATGTATAACAATGAAATGACCTGGATTTTCCTTTGTAATTTGTTTTGTTGTATTGCATAATTTCAGGACTGCGTCCAGATGTGTTACATATAATAGTAACATAATATAATGTTAAAACAATGTATACACATCGTTGTATCGAAGTGTTAAAACAATGTTCACATATCGTTGTATCGTAGTGTTAAAACAGTGTGTACATATCGTTGTATCGTATTGTTAAAACAATGTGTACATATCGTTGTATCGGTTCTGTTATTCAGTAATATAAGAATGTTAAAACTATTTCTACTTTGTTCTCTTTGTTTGTTCTACCTTAGTAAACATGCGAGATAGTACATATCATTCGTCTTTTACTGTGTCGGACTAAACAGTTAAATTATTACAAATGTCAAAGTCTCGTGGAATGAAGCTCAACTGATAGACACTAAAATGCAGTCTCAAATGCATTTTGTTGTTGGCGTGATAGCCAGAAACTGATTGAAGCTGAATTGGATACATGGTTAAAAGGTTCACCATTTCATAACGCTTTTACACCATGCAGAATGCAGAATTTTTACACGTATACAGTGTCGCTAAGATGTTATTCTCGTTGAGGATATAGGCCGTGATTTCAATCGTAATAATGCAATAAACATCTCGCTAAAGGCAAGAAAATAGTTATACGGAATAAAGGAATAAGAAATAGCCCTCCAACCTCCCACACAGCGCATGCTCCGTTGCACATGCTCACTCCTCTATGACCCTGACTCCAGTAGTGGAAGATGAACTTCACGACGTGGCCATGATGTTTAGGGGGAAAACCCGCGCACACACGGTTAAGTTTGAATCCTACCGAACAACTCCTTCAGTTTTGCTCATGAGTGAGGTACTTTTCATATGCTCTGCCCATATAAACGGGGAAAATGATCTCTAAATAATTCTATTTAACGCTGGGTCAACAGAGGTATTATTCAGAATTAAAAAGAATTACAAATGTTCTGCAAACATCGATTTTACTGTATATCATGTCACTTCCGGCAGTGTGCTGCTCGGGCGGAAATCTTGTCTAAAAATCTGAGTGGTGACTGGGGTATTATTATGCCCCAGTGAAGTGGTTGATAGCCCAGGTAATCCATCAAGTCAACTGATGTAAATCTATCACTGCATTTTATATACGAAAGTGTCCTCATCTAATCGTATGACAGACCGAGGTTATTTACGAGCCCCCATAACGCATTCTCGTGACATTGTACATTGTACATCTCCTACTGTCAGAGAGCAATGGGGTTCAAAACGTGTTTCGTGGCTCTCAGACAATCAACTTGGAGCAGAGTGGACTCAGGATACAACTGCCAGAGAGGGTCTCTATAACATAGACTGGATCCATGTTCCCCCTTCTATAAGATAGACTGGATCCATGTTCCCTCTTCTATAAGATAGAATGGATCCATGTTCCCTCTTCTATAAGATAGACTGGATCCATGTTCCCTCTTCTATAAGGTAGACTGGATCCATGCCCCCTCTTCTATAAGATAGAATGGATCCATGTTCCCTCTTCTATAAGATAGACTGGATCCATGTTCCCCCTTCTAAAAGATAGACTGGATCCATGTTCCCTCTTCTATAAGATAGACTGCATCCATGTTTCCCCTTCCATAAGATAGACTAGATCCATGTTCCCATTGCTATAAGATAGACTAGATCCATGCCCACTCTTCTATACGATAGACTGGATCCATGTTCCCTTTGCTATAAGATAGACTGGATACATGTTCCTTCTGCTATAAGATAGACTGAATCCCTGTTCCCTGTTCCATAGGATAGACTGGATCCATGTTCCCTCTTCTATAAGATAGACTAGATCCACGTCCACTCTTCTATAAGATAGACTGGACCCATGTTCCTCCTTCTACATGAATAAGCTAGGCTGGATCCATGTTCCCCCTTCTAAAAGATAGACTGGATCCATGTTCCCTCTTCTTTAAGATAGACTGGATCCATGTTCCCTCTTCTATAAGATATACTGGATCCATGTTCCCCCTTCTACATGTAAAAGATAGACTGGATCCATGTTTCCGCTTCTATAAGATAGACTGGATCCATGTTCCCACTTCTATAAGATGGACTGGATCCATGTTCCCTTTTCTATAAGATAGACTGGATCCATGTTCCTCCTTCTACAAGTATAAGATAGACTGGATCCATGTTCACCCTTCTATAAGACAGACTGGATCCATGGTCCCACTTCTATAAGATAGACTGGATCCATGTCCCCTCTGATATAAGATAGACTTGATTCATGTTCCCTGTGCTATAAGATAGGCTGGATCCATGTTCCCTCTTCTATAAGATAGACTGGATCCATGTTCCCTCTTCTATAAGATAGACTCGATACATGTCTCCTTTTCTATAAGATAGACTGGATCCATGTTCCCCTTTCTATAAGATAGACTGGATCCTTGTTCCCTCTTCTATAAGATAGACTGGATCCATGTTCCCTCTTCTATAAGATAGACTGGATCCTGTATCCCTCTGCTATAAGATAGACTGAATCCATGTTCCCTCTTCTATAAGATAGACTGGATCGATGTTCCTTCTTCTATAAGATAGACTGGATCCATGTTCCCTCTTCTATAAGATAGACTGGATCCACGTTCCCCCTTCTATAAGATAGGCTGGAACCATGTCCCCTCTGCTATAAGATAGACTGGATCCATGTTCCCCCTTCTATAAGATAGGCTGAATCCACGTTCCCTCTTCTATAAGATAGACTGGATCCACGTTCCCCCTTCTATAAGATAGGCTGGATCCATGTCCCCTCTGCTATAAGATAGACTGGATCCATGTTCCCTCTGCTGTAAGATAGACTGGATCCATGTTCCCCTTCTATAAGATAGACTGGATCCATGTTCCCCCTTCTATCAGATAGACTGGATCTACGTTCCCTCTTCTATATGATAGACTGGATCCACGTTCCCTCTTCTATCAGACAATACTGGGTCTATTTTTCCTCTTCTATAAGATAGACTGGACCCATGTTCCCTCTTCTATAAGATAGACTGGATCCATGTTTCCTCTTCTGTAAGATAGACTGGATCCATGCTCCCTCTTCTATAAGATAGACTGGATCCATGTTCTCTCTTCTATAAGATAGACTCGATACATGTCTCCTCTTCTATAAGAGAGACTGGATCCATGTTCCCCTTTCTATAAGATAGACTGGATCCTTGTTCCCTCTTCTATAAGATAGACTGGATCCATGTTCCCTCATCTATAAGATAGACTGGATCCTGTATCCCTCTGCTATAAGATAGACTGAATGCATGTTCCCTCTGCTGTAAGAAAGACTGGATCCATGTTCCTTCTTCTATAAGATAGACTGGATCCATGTTCCCTTTTCTATAAGATAGACTGGATCCATGTTCCCCCTTCTATAAGATAGACTGGATCCATGTTCACTCTGCTAAAAGATAGACTGGACCCATGTTCGCCCTTCTATCAGATAGACTGGATCCATGTTCCCAGTTCTATAAGATAGACTGGATGTATATTCCCTCTTCTATAAGATAGACTGGATCCATGTTCCTCCTTCTACATGTAAAAGATAGACAGGATCCATGTTTCCGCTTCTATGAGATAGACTGGATCCATGTTCCCACTTCTATAAGATGGACTGGATCCATGTTCCCTTTTCTATAAGATAGACTGGATCCATGTTCCTCCTTCTACAAGTATAAGATAGACTGGATCCATGTTCACCCTTCTATAAGACAGACTGGATCCATGTTCCCACTTCTATAAGATAGACTGGATCCATGTCCCCTCTGATATAAGATAGACTTGATTCATGTTCCCTGCGCTATAAGATAGGCTGGATCCATGTTCCCTCTTCTATAAGATAGACTGGATCCACGTTCCCTATTCTCTAAGATAGACTGGATCCACGCTCCCTCTTCTATAAGATAGAATGGATCCACGTTCCCTCTTCAATAAGATAGACTGGATCCATGTTTCCTCTTCTATAAGATAGACTGGATCCACGTTCCCTCTTCTATAAGATAGACTGGATCCACGTTCCCTCTTCTATAAGATGGACTGGATCCACGTTCCCTCCTCTATAAGATAGGCTGGATCCCTGTCCCCTCTGCTATAAGATAGACTGGATCCACGTTCCCTCTGCTATAAGATAGACTGGATCCATGTCCCTTCTGCTGTAAGATAGACTGGATACACGTTCCCTCTGCTATAAGATAGACTGGATCCATGTTCCCTCTTCTATAAGATAGACTGGATCCATGTTCCCTCTTCTATAAGATAGACTCGATACATGTCTCCTCATCTATAAGATAGACTGGATCCATGTTCCCCTTTCTATAAGATAGACTGGATCCTTGTTCCCTCTTCTATAAGATAGACTGGATCCATGTTCCCTCTTCTATAAGATAGACTGGATCGATGTTCCTTCTTCTATAAGATAGACTGGATCCATGTTCCCACTTCTATAAGATAGACTGGATCCATGTTCCTCCTTCTACATGTATAAGATAGACTGGATCCATGTTCCCCCTTCTATAAGATAGCCTGGATCCATGTTCCCAATTCTATAAGATGGATTGGATCCATGTTTTCTCTTCTATAAGATAGACGGGATCCATGTTCCTCCTTATACATGTATAATATAGACTGGATCCGTGTTCACCCTTCTATAATATAGACTGGATCCATGTTCCCACTTCTATCAGACGGACTGGATCCATGTTCCCTCTTCTATAAGTGTGACTGGATCCATGCTCCTCCTTCTACATGTATAAGCTAGACTGGACCCATGTTCTCCCTTCTATAAGATAGACTGGAACCATGTTCCCAGTTCTATAAGATAGACTGGATCCATGTTCCTCCTTCTAAATGTATAAGATAGACTGGATCCATGTTTCCGCTTCTATAAGATAGACTGGATCCATGTTCCCACTTCTATAATATGGCCTGGATCCTGGTTCCCTCTTCTATAAGACAGACTGGATCCATGTTCCTCCTTCTATATGTATAAGATAGACTGGATCCATGTTCACCCTTCTATAAGACAGACTGGATCCATGTTCCCACTTCTATCAGATAGACTGGATCCATGTCCCCTCTGCTATAAGATAGACTTGATTCACGTTCCCTCTGCTATAAGATAGGCTGGATCCATGTTCCCTCTTCTATAAGATAGGCTGGATCCACGTTCCCTTTTCTATCAGATAGACTGGATCCACGTTCCCTCTTCTATAAGATAGACTGGATCCACGTTCCCTCTTCTATAAGATAGACTGGATCCACGTTTCCTGTTCTATAAGATAGACTGGATCCACGTTCCCTCTTCTATAAGATAGACTGGATCCACTTTCCCTCTTCTATAAGATAGACTGGATCCCCGTTCCCTCTTCTATAAGATAGGCTGGATCCATGTTCCCTCTGCTATAAGATAGACTAGATCCATGTTCCCTCTGCTATAAGATAGACTGGATCCATGTTCCCTCTTCTATCAGATAGACTGGATCCACGTTCCCTCTACTATATGATAGACTGGATCCACGTTCCCTCTTCTATAAGATAGACTCGATACATGTCTCCTCTTCTACAAGATAGACTGGATCCATGTTCTCTCTTCTATAAGATAGGCTGGATCCATGTTTCCTCTCCTATATGATAGACTGGATCCATTCCCTCTTCTATAAGATAGACTCCCTCTCTTCTATAGACTGGATCCATGTTCTCTCTTCTATAAGATAGGCTGGATCCATGTTCCTCCTATATGATAGACTGGATCCATGTTCCCTCTTCTATAAGATAGACTGGATCCATGTTTCCGCTTCTATAAGATAGACTGGATCCATGTTCCCACTTCTATAAGATGGACTGGATCCATGTTCTCTTTTCTATAAGATAGACTGGATACATGTTCCTCCTTCTACATGTATAAGATAGACTGGATCCATGTTCACCCTTCTATAAGACCGACTGGATCCATGTTCCCACTTCTATAAGATAGACTGGATCATGTCCCTCTGATATAAGATAGGCTTGATTCATGTTTCCTCTGCTATAAGATAGGCTGGATCCATGTTCCTCTTCTATAAGATAGACTGGATCCACGTTCCCTATTCTATAAGATAGACTGGATCCACGTTCCCTCTTCTATAAGATAGACTGGATCCACGTTCCCTCTTCTATAAGATAGACTGTATCCACGTTTCCTCTTCTATAAGATAGACTGGATCCACGTTCCCTCTTCTATAAGATAGACTGGATCCACGTTCCCTCTTCTATAAGATAGACTGGATCCACGTTCCCTCTTCTATAAGATAGGCTGGATCCATGTCCCCTTTGCTATGAGATAGACTGGATCCACGTTCCCTCTGCTATAAGATAGACTGGATCCATGTTCCCTCTTCTATCAGATAGACTGGATCCACGTTCCCTCTGCTATAAGATAGACTGGATCCATGTTCCCTCTTCTATAAGATAGACTGGATCCATGTTCCCTCTTCTATAAGATAGACTCGATACATGTCTCCTCTTCTATAAGATAGACTGGATCCATGTTCCCCTTTCTATAAGATAGACTGGATCCTTGTTCCCTCTTCTATAAGATAGACTGGATCCATGTTCCCTCTTCTATAAGATAGAATGGATCCTGTATCCCTCTGCTATAAGATAGACTGAATCCATGTTCCCTCTTCTATAAGATAGACTGGATCGATGTTCCTTCTTCTATAAGATAGACTGGATCCATGTTCCCACTTCTATAAGATAGACTGGATCCATGTTCCTCCTTCTACATGTATAAGATAGACTGGATCCATGTTCCCCCTTCTATAAGATAGCCTGGATCCATGTTCCCAATTCTATAAGATGGATTGGATCCATGTTTTCTCTTCTATAAGATAGACTGGATCCATGTTCCTCCTTATACATGTATAATATAGACTGGATCCGTGTTCACCCTTCTATAATATAGACTGGATCCATGTTCCCACTTCTATCAGACGGACTGGATCCATGTTCCCTCTTCTATAAGTGTGACTGGATCCATGCTCCTCCTTCTACATGTATAAGATAGACTGGACCCATGTTCTCCCTTTTATAAGATAGACTGGAACCATGTTCCCAGTTCTATAAGATAGACTGGATCCATGTTCCTCCTTCTAAATGTATAAGATAGACTGGATCCATGTTTCCGCTTCTATAAGATAGACTGGATCCATGTTCCCACTTCTATAATATGGCCTGGATCCTGGTTCCCTCTTCTATAAGACAGACTGGATCCATGTTCCTCCTTCTACATGTATAAGATAGACTGGATCCATGTTCACCCTTCTATAAGACAGACTGGATCCATGTTCCCACTTCTATCAGATAGACTGGATCCATGTCCCCTCTGCTATAAGATAGACTTGATTCACGTTCCCTCTGCTATAAGATAGGCTGGATCCATGTTCCCTCTTCTATAAGATAGGCTGGATGCACGTTCCCTATTCTATAAGATAGACTGGATCCACGTTCCCTCTTCTATAAGATAGACTGGATCCACGTTCCCTCTTCTATAAGATAGACTGGATCCACGTTTCCTGTTCTATAAGATAGACTGGATCCACGTTCCCTCTTCTATAAGATAGACTGGATCCACTTTCCCTCTTCTATAAGATAGACTGGATCTCCGTTCCCTCTTCTATAAGATAGGCTGGATCCATGTTCCCTCTGCTATAAGATAGACTAGATCCATGTTCCCTCTGCTATAAGATAGACTGGATCCATGTTCCCTCTTCTATCAGATAGACTGGATCCACGTTCCCTCTTCTATATGATAGACTGGATCCACGTTCCCTCTTCTATAAGATAGACTCGATACATGTCTCCTCTTCTACAAGATAGACTGGATCCATGTTCTCTCTTCTATAAGATAGGCTGGATCCATGTTTCCTCTCCTATATGATAGACTGGATCCATGTTCCCTCTTCTATAAGATAGACTGGATCCATGTTTCCTCTTCTATAAGATAGACTGGATCCATGTTCCCTCTTCTATAAGATAGACTGGATCCATGTTCTCTCTTCTATAAGATAGACTGGATCCATGTTCCCCTTTCTATAAGATAGAATGGATCCATGTTCCCTCTTCTATAAGATAGACTGGATCCATGTTCCCTCTGCTAAAAGATAGACTGGACCCATGTTCCCCCTTCTATAAGATAGACTGGATCCATGTTCCCAGTTCTATAAGATAGACTGGATGCATATTCCCTCTTCTATAAGATAGACTGGATCCATGTTCCTCCTTCTCCATGTATAAGATAGACTGGATCCATGTTTCCGCTTCTATAAGATAGACTGGATCCATGTTCCCACTTCTATAAGATGGACTGGATCCATGTTCTCTTTTCTATAAGATAGACTGGATACATGTTCCTCCTTCTACATGTATAAGATAGACTGGATCCATGTTCACCCTTCTATAAGACCGACTGGATCCATGTTCCCACTTCTATAAGATAGACTGGATCATGTCCCTCTGATATAAGATAGGCTTGATTCATGTTTCCTCTGCTATAAGATAGGCTGGATCCATGTTCCTCTTCTATAAGATAGACTGGATCCACGTTCCCTATTCTATCAGATAGACTGGATCCACGTTCCCTCTGCTATAAGATAGACTGGATCCATGTTCCCTCTTCTATAAGATAGACTGGATCCATGTTCCCTCTTCTATAAGATAGACTCGATACATGTCTCCTCTTCTATAAGATAGACTGGATCCATGTTCCCCTTTCTATAAGATAGACTGGATCCTTGTTCCCTCTTCTATAAGATAGACTGGATCCATGTTCCCTCTTCTATAAGATAGACTGGATCCTGTATCCCTCTGCTATAAGATAGACTGAATCCATGTTCCCTCTTCTATAAGATAGACTGGATCGATGTTCCTTCTATAAGATAGACTGGATCCATGTTCCCACTTCTATAAGATAGACTGGATCCATGTTCCTCCTTCTACATGTATAAGATAGACTGGATCCATGTTCCCCCTTCTATAAGATAGCCTGGATCCATGTTCCCAATTCTATAAGATGGATTGGATCCATGTTTTCTCTTCTATAAGATAGACTGGATCCATGTTCCTCCTTATACATGTATAATATAGACTGGATCCGTGTTCACCCTTCTATAATATAGACTGGATCCATGTTCCCACTTCTATCAGACGGACTGGATCCATGTTCCCTCTTCTATAAGTGTGACTGGATCCATGCTCCTCCTTCTACATGTATAAGATAGACTGGACCCATGTTCTCCCTTTTATAAGATAGACTGGAACCATGTTCCCAGTTCTATAAGATAGACTGGATCCATGTTCCTCCTTCTAAATGTATAAGATAGACTGGATCCATGTTTCCGCTTCTATAAGATAGACTGGATCCATGTTCCCACTTCTATAATATGGCCTGGATCCTGGTTCCCTCTTCTATAAGACAGACTGGATCCATGTTCCTCCTTCTACATGTATAAGATAGACTGGATCCATGTTCACCCTTCTATAAGACAGACTGGATCCATGTTCCCACTTCTATCAGATAGACTGGATCCATGTCCCCTCTGCTATAAGATAGACTTGATTCACGTTCCCTCTGCTATAAGATAGGCTGGATCCATGTTCCCTCTTCTATAAGATAGGCTGGATCCACGTTCCCTTTACTATAAGATAGACTGGATCCACGTTCCCTCTTCTATAAGATAGACTGGATCCACGTTCCCTCTTCTATAAGATAGACTGGATCCACGTTTCCTGTTCTATAAGATAGACTGGATCCACGTTCCCTCTTCTATAAGATAGACTGGATCCACTTTCCCTCTTCTATAAGATAGCCTGGATCTCCGTTCCCTCTTCTATAAGATAGGCTGGATCCATGTTCCCTCTGCTATAAGATAGACTAGATCCATGTTCCCTCTGCTATCAGATAGACTGGATCCATGTTCCCTCTTCTATCAGATAGACTGGATCCACGTTCCCTCTTCTATATGATAGACTGGATCCACGTTCCCTCTTCTATAAGATAGACTCGATACATGTCTCCTCTTCTACAAGATAGACTGGATCCATGTTCTCTCTTCTATAAGATAGGCTGGATCCATGTTTCCTCTCCTATATGATAGACTGGATCCATGTTCCCTCTTCTATAAGATAGACTGGATCCATGTTCCTCCTTCTCCATGTATAAGATAGACTGGATCCATGTTTCCGCTTCTATAAGATAGACTGGATCCATGTTCCCACTTCTATAAGATGGACTGGATCCATGTTCTCTTTTCTATAAGATAGACTGGATACATGTTCCTCCTTCTACATGTATAAGATAGACTGGATCCATGTTCACCCTTCTATAAGACCGACTGGATCCATGTTCCCACTTCTATAAGATAGACTGGATCATGTCCCTCTGATATAAGATAGGCTTGATTCATGTTTCCTCTGCTATAAGATAGGCTGGATCCATGTTCCTCTTCTATAAGATAGACTGGATCCACGTTCCCTATTCTATAAGATAGACTGGATCCACGTTCCCTCTTCTATAAGATAGACTGGATCCACGTTCCCTCTTCTATAAGATAGACTGGATCCACGTTTCCTCTTCTATAAGATAGACTGGATCCACGTTCCCTCTTCTATAAGATAGACTGGATCCACGTTCCCTCTTCTATAAGATAGACTGGATCCACGTTCCCTCTTCTATAAGATAGGCTGGATCCATGTCCCCTTTGCTATGAGATAGACTGGATCCACGTTCCCTCTGCTATAAGATAGACTGGATCCATGTTCCCTCTTCTATCAGATAGACTGGATCCACGTTCCCTCTGCTATAAGATAGACTGGATCCATGTTCCCTCTTCTATAAGATAGACTGGATCCATGTTCCCTCTTCTATAAGATAGACTCGATACATGTCTCCTCTTCTATAAGATAGACTGGATCCATGTTCCCCTTTCTATAAGATAGACTGGATCCTTGTTCCCTCTTCTATAAGATAGACTGGATCCATGTTCCCTCTTCTATAAGATAGACTGGATCCTGTATCCCTCTGCTATAAGATAGACTGAATCCATGTTCCCTCTTCTATAAGATAGACTGGATCGATGTTCCTTCTTCTATAAGATAGACTGGATCCATGTTCCCACTTCTATAAGATAGACTGGATCCATGTTCCTCCTTCTACATGTATAAGATAGACTGGATCCATGTTCCCCCTTCTATAAGATAGACTGGATCCATGTTCCCAATTCTATAAGATGGATTGGATCCATGTTTTCTCTTCTATAAGATAGACTGGATCCATGTTCCTCCTTATACATGTATAATATAGACTGGATCCGTGTTCACCCTTCTATAATATAGACTGGATCCATGTTCCCACTTCTATCAGACGGACTGGATCCATGTTCCCTCTTCTATAAGTGTGACTGGATCCATGCTCCTCCTTCTACATGTATAAGATAGACTGGACCCATGTTCTCCCTTTTATAAGATAGACTGGAACCATGTTCCCAGTTCTATAAGATAGACTGGATCCATGTTCCTCCTTCTAAATGTATAAGATAGACTGGATCCATGTTTCCGCTTCTATAAGATAGACTGGATCCATGTTCCCACTTCTATAATATGGCCTGGATCCTGGTTCCCTCTTCTATAAGACAGACTGGATCCATGTTCCTCCTTCTACATGTATAAGATAGACTGGATCCATGTTCACCCTTCTATAAGACAGACTGGATCCATGTTCCCACTTCTATCAGATAGACTGGATCCATGTCCCCTCTGCTATAAGATAGACTTGATTCACGTTCCCTCTGCTATAAGATAGGCTGGATCCATGTTCCCTCTTCTATAAGATAGGCTGGATCCACGTTCCCTTTACTATAAGATAGACTGGATCCACGTTCCCTCTTCTATAAGATAGACTGGATCCACGTTCCCTCTTCTATAAGATAGACTGGATCCACGTTTCCTGTTCTATAAGATAGACTGGATCCACGTTCCCTCTTCTATAAGATAGACTGGATCCACTTTCCCTCTTCTATAAGATAGACTGGATCTCCGTTCCCTCTTCTATAAGATAGGCTGGATCCATGTTCCCTCTGCTATAAGATAGACTAGATCCATGTTCCCTCTGCTATAAGATAGACTGGATCCATGTTCCCTCTTCTATCAGATAGACTGGATCCACGTTCCCTCTTCTATATGATAGACTGGATCCACGTTCCCTCTTCTATAAGATAGACTCGATACATGTCTCCTCTTCTATAAGATAGGCTGGATCCATGTTTCCTCTCCTATATGATAGACTGGATCCATGTTCCCTCTTCTATAAGATAGACTGGATCCATGTTTCCTCTTCTATAAGATAGACTGGATCCATGTTCCCTCTTCTATAAGATAGACTGGATCCATGTTCTCTCTTCTATAAGATAGACTGGATCCATGTTCCCCTTTCTATAAGATAGAATGGATCCATGTTCCCTCTTCTATAAGATAGACTGGATCCATGTTCCCTCTGCTAAAAGATAGACTGGACCCATGTTCCCCCTTCTATAAGATAGACTGGATCCATGTTCCCAGTTCTATAAGATAGACTGGATGCATATTCCCTCTTCTATAAGATAGACTGGATCCATGTTCCTCCTTCTCCATGTATAAGATAGACTGGATCCATGTTTCCGCTTCTATAAGATAGACTGGATCCATGTTCCCACTTCTATAAGATGGACTGGATCCATGTTCTCTTTTCTATAAGATAGACTGGATACATGTTCCTCCTTCTACATGTATAAGATAGACTGGATCCATGTTCACCCTTCTATAAGACCGACTGGATCCATGTTCCCACTTCTATAAGATAGACTGGATCATGTCCCTCTGATATAAGATAGGCTTGATTCATGTTTCCTCTGCTATAAGATAGGCTGGATCCATGTTCCTCTTCTATAAGATAGACTGGATCCACGTTCCCTATTCTATAGGATAGACTGGATCCACGTTCCCTCTTCTATAAGATAGACTGGATCCACGTTCCCTCTTCTATAAGATAGACTGGATCCACGTTTCCTCTTCTATAAGATAGACTGGATCCACGTTCCCTCTTCTATAAGATAGACTGGATCCACGTTCCCTCTTCTATAAGATAGACTGGATCCACGTTCCCTCTTCTATAAGATAGGCTGGATCCATGTCCCCTTTGCTATGAGATAGACTGGATCCACGTTCCCTCTGCTATAAGATAGACTGGATCCATGTTCCCTCTTCTATCAGATAGACTGGATCCACGTTCCCTCTTCTATAAGATAGACTGGATCCACGTTCCCTCATCTATAAGATAGACTGGATCCATGTTCCCTCTTCTATAAGATAGACTGGATCCATGTTCTCTCTTCTATAAGATAGACTCGATACATGTTTCCTCTTCTATAAGATAGACTGGATCCATGTTCCCCTTTCTATAAGATAGACTGGATCCTTGTTCCCTCTTCTATAAGATAGACTGGATCCATGTTCCCTCTTCTATAAGATAGACTGGATCCCGTATCCCTCTGCTATAAGATAGACTGAATCCATTTTCCCTCTTCTATAAGATAGACTGGATCGATGTTCCTTCTTCTATAAGATAGACTGGATCCATGTTCCCTCTTCTATAAGATAGACTGGATCCATGTTCCTCCTTCTACATGTATAAGATAGACTGGATCCATGTTCCCCTTCTATAAGATAGTCTGGATCCATGTTCCCACTTCTATAAGATGGACTGGATCCATGTCTTCTCTTCTATAAGATAGACTGGATCCATGTTCCTCCCTATACATGTATAATATAGACTGGATCCATGTTCACCCTTCTATTATATAGACTGGATCCATGTTCCCACTTCTATCAGACGGACTGGATCCATGTTCCCTCTTCCATAAGTTTGACTGGATCCATTCTCCTCCTTCTACATGTATAAGATAGACTGGACCCATGTTCTCCCTTCTATAAGATAGACTGGAACCATGTTCCCAGTTCTATAAGATAGACTGGATGCATATTCCCTCTTCTATAAGATAGACTGGATCCATGTTCCTCCTTCTAAATGTATAAGATAGACTGGATCCATGTTTCCGCTTCTATAAGATAGACTGGATCCTGTATCCCTCTGCTATAAGATAGACTGAATGCATGTTCCCTCTTCTGTAAGAAAGACTGGATCCATGTTCCTTCTTCTATAAGATAGACTGCATCCATGTTCCCTTTTCTATCAGATAGAATGGATCCATGTTCCCTCTTCTATAAGATAGACTGGATCCATGTTCCCTCTTAAAAGATAGACTGGACCCATGTTCCCCCTTCCATAAGATAGACTGGATCCATGTTCCCTGTTCTATAAGATAGACTGGATACATATTCCCTCTTCTATAAGATAGACTGGATCCATGTTCCTCCTTCTACATGTATAAGATAGACTGGATCCATGTTTCCGCTTCTATAAGATAGACTGGATCCATGTTCCCACTTCTATAAGATGGACTGGATCCATGTTCCCTATTCTATCAGATAGACTGGATCCATGTTCCTCCTTCTACAAGTATAAGATAGACTGGATCCATGTTCACCCTTCTATAAGACAGACTGGATCCATGTTCCCACTTCTGTAAGATAGACTGGATCCATGTCCCCTCTGATATAAGATAGACTTGATTCATGTTCCCTGTGCTATAAGATAGGCTGGATCCATGTTCCCTCTTCTATAAGATAGACTGGATCCACGTTCCCTATTCTCTAAGATAGACTGGATCCACGTTCCCTCTTCTATAAGATAGACTGGATCCACGTTCCCTCTTCTATCAGATAGACTGGATCCACGTTTCCTCTTCTATAAGATAGACTGGATCCACGTTCCCTCTTCTATAAGATAGACTGGATCCACGTTCCCTCTTCTATAAGATGGACTGGATCCACGTTCCCTCCTCTATAAGATAGGCTGGATCCCTGTCCCCTCTGCTATCAGATAGACTGGATCCACGTTCCCTCTGCTATAAGATAGACTGGGTCCATGTCCCTTCTGCTGTAAGATAGACTGGATACACGTTCCCTCTGCTATAAGATAGACTGGATCCATGTTCCCTCTTCTATAAGATAGACTGGATCCATGTTCTCTCTTCTATAAGATAGACTCGATACATGTCTCCTCTTCTATAAGATAGACTGGATCCATGTTCCCCTTTCAATAAGATAAACTGGATCCTTGTTCCCTCTTGTATAAGATAGACTGGATCCATGTTCCCTCTTCTATAAGATAGACTGGATCCTGTATCCCTCTGCTATAAGATAGACTGAATCCATGTTCCCTCTTCTATAAGATAGACTGGATCGATGTTCCTTCTTCTATAAGATAGACTGGATCCATGTTCCCTCTTCTATAAGATAGACTGGATCCATGTTCTCTCTTCTATAAGATAGACTCGATACATGTCTCCTCTTCTATAAGATAGACTGGATGCATGTTCCCCTTTCTATAAGATAGACTGGATCGATGTTCCTTCTTCTATACGATAGACTGGATCCATGTTCCCTCTTCTGTAAGATAGACTGGATCCTGTATCCCTCTGCTATAAGATAGACTGAATGCATGTTCCCTCTTCTATGAGATAGACTGGATCCATGTTTCTTCTTCTATAAGATAGACTGGATCCATGTTCCCTTTTCTATAAGATAGAATGGATCCATGTTCCCTCTTCTATAAGATAGACTGGATCCATGTTCCCTCTGCTAAAAGATAGACTGGACCCATGCTCCCCTTTCTATAAGATAGACTGGATCCATGTTCTCAGTTCTAAAAGATAGACTGGATGCATATTGCCTCTTCTATAAGATAGACTGGATCCATGTTCCTCCCTCTACATGTATAAGATAGACTGGATCCATGTTTCCGCTTCTATAAGATAGACTGGATCCATGTTCCCACTTCTATAAGATGGACCGGATCCATGTTCTCTTTTCTATAAGATAGACTGGATCCTTGTTCCTCCTTCTACATGTATAAGACAGACTGGATCCATGTTCACCCTTCTATAAGACAGACTGGATCCATGTTCCTACTTCTATAAGATAGACTGGATCCATGTTCCCTCTGATATAAGATAGACTTGATTCATGTTCCCTCTGCTGTAAGATAGGCTGGATCCATGTTCCCTCTTCTATAAGATAGACTGGATCCACGTTCCCTATTCTATCAGATAGACTGGATCCACGTTCCCTCTTCTATATGGTAGACTGGATCCACGTTCCCTCTTCTATCAGACAATACTGGGTCTATTTTCCCTCTTCTATAAGATAGACTGGACCCATGTTCCCTCTTCTATAAGATAGACTGGATCCATGTTTCCTCTTCTATAAGATAGACTGGATCCATGTTCCCTCTTCTATAAGATAGACTGGATCCATGTTCTCTCTCCTATAAGATAGACCCGATACATGTCTCCTCTTCTATAAGATAGACTGGATCCATGTTCCCCTTTCTATAAGATAGACTGGATCCTTGTTCCCTCTTCTATAAGATAGACTGGATCCATGTTCCCTCTTCTATAAGATAGACTGGATCCTGTATCCCTCTGCTATAAGATAGACTGAATCCATTTTCCCTCTTCTATAAGATAGACTGGATCGATGTTCCTTCTTCTATAAGATAGACTGGATCCATGTTCCCTCTTCTATAAGATAGACTGGATCCATGTTCCTCCTTCTACATGTATAAGATAGACTGGATCCATGTTCCCCTTCTATAAGATAGTCTGGATCCATGTTCCCACTTCTATAAGATGGACTGGATCCATGTCTTCTCTTCTATAAGATAGACTGGATCCATGTTCCTCCCTATACATGTATAATATAGACTGGATCCATGTTCACCCTTCTATTATATAGACTGGATCCATGTTCCCACTTCTATCAGACGGACTGGATCCATGTTCCCTCTTCCATAAGTTTGACTGGATCCATGCTCCTCCTTCTACATGTATAAGATAGACTGGACCCATGTTCTCCCTTCTATAAGATAGACTGGAACCATGTTCCCAGTTCTATAAGATAGACTGGATGCATATTCCCTCTTCTATAAGATAGACTGGATCCATGTTCCTCCTTCTAAATGTATAAGATAGACTGGATCCATGTTTCCGCTTCTATAAGATAGACTGGATTCATGTTCCCACTTCTATAAGATGGACTGGATCCAGGTTCCCTCTTCTATAAGATAGACTGGATCCATGTTCCTCCTTCTACATGTATAAGATAGACTGGATCCATGTTCACCTTTCTATAAGACAGACTGGATCCATGTTCCCACTTCTATAAGATAGACTGGATCCATGTCCCCTCTGCTATAAGATAGACTTGATTCATGTTCCCTCTGCTATAAGATAGGCTGGATCCATGTTCCCTCTTCTATAAGATAGACTGGATCCACGTTCCCTATTCTATAAGATAGTCTGGATCCACGTTCCCTCTTCTATAAGATAGACTGGATCCACGTTCCCTCTTCTATAAGATAGACTGGATCCACGTTTCCTGTTCTATAAGATAGACTGGATCCACTTTCCCTCTTCTATAAGATAGACTGGATCCACTTTCCCTCTTCTATAAGATAGACTGGATCCCCGTTCCCTCTTCTATAAGATAGGCTGGATCCATGTTCCCTCTGCTATAAGATAGACTAGATCCATGTTCCCTCTTCTATCAGATAGACTGGATCCACGTTCCCTCTTCTATCTGATAGACTGGATCCACGTTCCCTCTTCTATAAGATAGACTCGATACATGTCTCCTCTTCTATAAGCTGGATCCATGTTCCCTCTTCTATAAGATAGACTGGATCCATGTTTCCTCTTCTATAAGATAGACTGGATCCATGTACCCTCTTCTATAAGATAGACTGGATCCATGTTTCCTCTTCTATAAGATAGACTGGATCCATGTTCCCTCTTCTATAAGATAGACTGGATCCATGTTCTCTCTTCTATAAGATAGACTCGATACATCTCTCCTCTTCTATAAGATAGACTGGATCCATGTTCCCGTTTCTATAAGATAGACTGGATCCTTGTTCCCTCGTCTATAAGATAGACTGGATCCATGTTCCCTCTTCTATAAGATAGACTGGATCCTGTATCCCTCTGCTATAAGATAGACCGAATGCGTGTTCCCTCTTCTATAAGATAGACTGGATCCATGTTCCTTCTTCTTTAAGATAGACTGGATCCATGTTCCCCTTTCTATAAGATAGAATGGATCCATGTTCCCTCTTCTATAAGATAGACTGGATCCATGTTCCCTCTGCTAAAAGATAGACTGGACCCATGTTCCCCTTCTATAGGATAGACTGGATCCATGTTCCCAGTTCTATAAGATAGACTGGATGCATATTCTCTTTTCTATAAGATAGACTGGATCCATGTTCCTCCTTCTACATGTATAAGATAGACTGGATCCATGTTTCCGCTTCTATAAGATAGACTGGATCATGTTCCCACTTCTATAAGATGGACTGGATCCATGTTCTCTTTTCTATAAGATAGACTGGATCCATGTTCCTCCTTCTACATGTATAAGATAGACTGGATCCATGTTCTCCCTTCTATAAGACAGACTGGATCCATGTTCCCACTTCTATAAGATAGACTGGATCCATGTCCCCTCTGATATAAGATAGACTTGATTCATGTTCCCTCTGCTATCAGATAGGCTGGATCCATGTTCCCTCTTCTATAAGATAGACTGGATCCACGTTCCCTATTCTATAAGATAGACTGGATCCACGTTCCCTCTTCTATAAGATAGACTGGATCCACGTTCCCTCTTATATAAGATAGACTGGATCCACGTTTCCTCTTCTGTAAGACAGACTGGATCCACGTTCCCTCTTCTATAAGATAGACTGGATCCACGTTCCCTCTTCTATAAGATAGACTGGATCCACGTTCCCTCTTCTATAAGATAGGCTGGATCCATGTCCCCTCTGCTATAAGATAGACTGGATCCACATTCCCTCTGCTATAAGATAGACTGGATCCATGTTCCCTCTTCTATCAGATAGACTGGATCAACGTTCCCTCTTCTATAAGATAGACTGGATCCACGTTCCCTCTTCTATCAGATAGACTGGATCCATGTTCCCTCCTCTATAAGATAGACTGGATCCATGTTCTCTCTTCTATAAGATAGACTCGATACATTTCTCCTCTTCTATAAGATAGACTGGATCCATGTTCCCCTTTCTATAAGATAGACTGGATCCTTGTTCCCTCTTCTATAAGATAGACTGGATCCTGTATCCCTCTGCTATAAGATAGACTGAATCCATGTTCCCTCTTCTATAAGATAGACTGGATCGATGTTCCTTCTTCTATAAGATAGACTGGATCCATGTTCCCTCTTCTATAAGATAGACTGGATCCATGTTCCTCCTTCTACATGTATAAGATAGACTGGATCCATGTTCCCCCTTCTATAAGATAGCCTGGATCCATGTTCCCACTTCTATAAGATGGACTGGATCCATGTTTTCTCTTCTATAAGATAGACTGGATCCATGTTCCTCCTTATACATGTATAAGATAGACTGGACCCATGTTCTCCCTTCTATAAGATAGACTGGAACCATGTTCCCAGTTCTATAAGATAGACTGGATGCATATTCCCTCTTCTATAAGATAGACTGGATCCATGTTCCTCCTTCTAAATGTATAAGATAGACTGGATCCATGTTTCCGCTTCTATAAGATAGACTGGATCCATGTTCCCACTTCTATAAGATGGACTGGATCCAGGTTCCCTCTTCTATAAGATAGACTGGATCCATGTTCCTCCTTCTAGATGTATAAGATAGACTGGATCCATGTTCTCCCTTCTATAAGACAGACTGGATCCATGTTCCCACTTCTATAAGATAGACTGGATCCATGTCCCCTCTGCTATAAGATAGACTTGATTCATGTTACCTCTGCTATAAGATAGGCTGGATCCATGTTCCCTCTTCTATAAGATAGACTGGATCCACGTTCCCTATTCTATAAGATAGACTGGATCCACGTTCCCCCTTCTATAAGATAGACTGGATCCACGTTCCCTCTTCTATAAGATAGACTGGATCCAAGTTTCCTCTTCTATAAGATAGGTTGGATCCACGTTCCCTCTTCTATAAGATAGACTGGATCCACGTTCCCTCTTCTATAAGATAGACTGGATCCACGTTCCCTCTTCTATAAGATAGACTGGATCCACGTTCCCTCTTCTATAAGATAGGCTGGATCCATGTCCCCTCTGCTATAAGATAGACTGGATCCACATTCCCTCTGCTATAAGATAGACTGGATCCATGCTCCCTCTTCTATCAGATAGACTGGATCAACGTTCCCTCTTCTATAAGATAGACTGGATCCACGTTCCCTCTTCTATAAGATAGACTCGATACATGTCTCCTCTTCTACAAGATAGACTGGATCCATGTTCTCTCTTCTATAAGATAGGCTGGATCCATGTTTCCTCTCCTATATGATAGACTGGATCCATGTTCCCTCTTCTATAAGATAGACTGGATCCATGTTTCCTCTTCTATAAGATAGACTGGATCCATGTTCCCTCTTCTATAAGATAGACTGGATCCATGTTCTCTCTTCTATAAGATAGACTCGATACATGTCTCCGCTTCTATAAGATAGACTGGATGCATGTTCCCCTTTCTATAAGATAGACTGGATCCATGTTCCCTCTTCTATAAGATAGACTGGATCCTGTATCCCTCTGCTATAAGATAGACTGAATGCATGTTCCCTCTTCTATAAGATAGACTGGATCCATGTTCCTTCTTCTATAAGATAGACTGGATCCATGTTCCCTTTTCTATAAGATAGAATGGATCCATGCTCCCTCTTCTATAAGATAGACTGGATCCATGTTCCCTCTGCTAAAAGATAGACTGGACCCATGTTCCCCCTTCTATAAGATAGACTGGATCCATGTTCCCAGTTCTAAAAGATAGACTGGATGCATATTCCCTCTTCTATAAGATAGACTGGATCCATGTTCCTCCCTCTACATGTATAAGATAGACTGGATCCATGTTTCCGCTTCTACAAGATAGACTGGATCCATGTTCCCACTTCTATAAGATGGACCGGATCCATGTTCTCTTTTCTATAAGATAGACTGGATCCTTGTTCCTCCTTCTACATGTATAAGATAGACTGGAACCATGTTCACCCTTCTATAAGACAGACTGGATCCATGTTCCTACTTCTATAAGATAGACTGGATCCATGTTCCCTCTGATATAAGATAGACTTGATTCATGTTCCCTCTTCTATATGATAGACTGGATCCACGTTAGTAGTATAGTAAGCGTAAATGGAGTTCCGATTTTCGCAGCGCCCCCTGGCGGCATAACAATAGAGTTCTTTATTATGTATAACAATAGAGTTATCTCCCCTTAACTTCACCTCAGAAATTTGCATATTAGGGAGGAAACGGAGGAGGTCAAATGTAGGAGCTCACGGAGTCAACTTGACCCCGGAATTAGGGAGGAACCGGGAGGAGGTCAAATGCAATATAGTTCCGGCAGAAGCACCAAAAGCTACCTCCAATCCAGGAGAGTTCCAATTGCTGCAGAGGATGTATTGAGGATGTATTCATCCGCGGTGATGCGGTTTGGCCGCGGTTTTGGCGGTGATTCGGTCTCGGGAAAAAGCTTCCGCGGAGAAAAAGTAGTCCCTAGATAAAATGGTCCGATGGGGTCGAGTGAGGTATCAAAGTGAAGCTTATGTGAAGGGGCATCTAATGAGCTGGGTGTGGGGTTGAAATATCGGCATTCTGCGCATGCGCGGTGGCCGAA
>JAVTVY010012446.1:0-51229 GCA_036873755.1 Hanleya hanleyi
GGTTAAATTCTATTCAAATATCGATTGGCTGATCACAGGTTCGCTGCATTAATTAGAATTCTACAAGCACTACAACAGTATTCATTTCCACCAAGAACGGGTGTTGAAATTTATTCAAACACTGCGAGAGGAGTGGCGGAATTTTTTTTAAAAACTGCGAGAAAAGTGGCAGGAAATTTATTGTCGACCATCGTTGTCATCCAGGACCAAGGTTTTCTGCTTGGAATCAAACACTGTGAGAGTAAGGGCGGGAAATTTATTGTCGACCGTCACTGTCGACCAAGACCAAGGTTTTCTGCTCGGACTCGAAACTGTGAGAGTAGGGACAAAAAATATATTGTCGACCATCATTGTCGACCAGGATCAATGTTTTCCTTTGGACTGAAACACTGCGAGAATAGTGGCGGGAAATTTATTCAAACACTGTGAGAGTATAGGGTCAAGAAATTTATTGTCGACTGTCATTGTCCGACCAGGACCAAGGTTTTCTTCACGGACTCAAACACTGCGAGAGTATGGGCGGAAAATTTATTCAAACACTGCGAGAGAAGTGACGGCAAATTTATTGTCGACCGTCATTGTCAACCAGGAACAAGGTTTTTCTTCGGACTCAAACAATGCGAGAGCAATGACGGAAAATTTATTCGAACACTGCGAGAGAAGTGGTGGGAAATTTATTAACACTGCGAGAATGAGGGCAAGAAATTTATTGTCGACCAGGACCAAGGTTTTTCTTCGGACTCAACACTGCGAGAGTAGTGGCGGGAAGCTTATTCAAACACAGCAAGAGAAGTGGCGGGAAATTTATTGTCGACCGTCATTGTCAACCAGGACCAAGGTTTTCTGCTCGGACTTCAACACTGCGAGAGTAAGGGAGGGAAATTTATTGTCGACCGTCATTGTCATCTACGACCAAAGTTTTCTGCTCGGACTCATTCACTGCGAGAGAAGGGGCAAGAAATTTATTGTCGACCGTCATTGTCGACCAGGACCAAGGTTTTGTCCTCGGACTCAAACACTCACTGCAATGGCGGAAAATTTATTCGAACACTGCGAGAATGAGGGCAAGAAATTTATTGTCGACCAGGACCAAGGTTTTCTTCTCGGACTCAAACACTGCAAGAGTAGGGCAAGAAATTTATTATCGACCGTCATTGTCAATCAGAATCGGGAAATTTATTCAAACACTGCTACATAAGTGGCGGAAAATTTATTGTCGACCGTCATTGTCAACCAGGCCCAATGTTTTCTGCTCGGACTCGAACACTGCGAGAGTAGAGCAAGAAATTTATTGTCGACCGTCATTGTCATCCACGACCAATGTTTTCTGCTCGGACTCGAACAGTGCGAGAGAAGGGGCAAGAAATTTATTGTCGACCAGGATCAATGTTTTCCTTCGGACTGGAACACTGCGAGAATAGTGGCGGGAAATTTATTCAAACTCCGTGAGAGTAGGGTCAAGAAATTTATTGTCGACCGTCATTGTCAACCAGGAACAAGGTTTTTCTTCGGACTCCAACAATGCGAGAGCAATGATGGAAAATTTATTCGAACACTGCGAGAGAAGTGGCGGGAAATTTATTAACACTGCGAGAATGAGGGCAAGAAATTTATTGTCGACCGTCATTGTCAATCAGGACCAATGTTTTATTTCGGACTTATGTACTGCACGAGTAGGGGCAAGAACAAGTTTTCCTTCGGACTAAAACACTGCGAGAGTTGGGACAAGAAATTTATCGTCGACCGTCATTGTCAATCAGAACCAAGGTTTTCTGCTCGCACTCAAACACTGCGACTGCGAGAGTAGTGGCGGGAAATTTATTCAAACACTGCTACATAAGTGGCAGAAAATTTATTGTCGACCGTCATTGTCAACCAGGGCCAATGTTTTCTGCTCGGACTCGAACACTGCGAGAGTAGAGCAAGAAATTTATTGTCGACCGTCATTGTCATCCACGACCAATGTTTTCTGCTCGGACTCGAACAGTGCGAGAGAAGGGGCAAGAAATTTATTGTCGACCGTCATTGTCGACCAGGACCAAGGTTTTTCTTCGGACTCAACACTGCGAGACTATAGTGGCGGGAAATTTATTCAAACTCTGCGAGAGTAGGTCAAGAAATTTATTGTCGACCGTCATTGTCAACCATTGTGGAGCAAGGTTTTTCTTCGGATCAAACAATGCGGTGAGAGTAATGATGGAAAATTTATTCGAACACCGTTATAAAGTGCGGAAATTTTATTAACACTGCGAGAAAATGCAGAGTGCAAGAAATTTATTGTCGACCGTCATTGTCGACCAGGACCGGCGCGCTTCGAATTCGAACACTGCGAGAGAAGTGGCGGGAAATTTATTAAAACTGCGAGAATGAGGGCAAGAAATTTATTGTCGACCGTCATTATCGACCAAGGTTTTCTTCTCGGACTTAAACACTGCGAGAATAAGGGTGGAAAATTTATTCAAACACTGCGAGAGAAGTGGCGGGAAATTTATTGTCGACCGTCATTGTCAACCAGGAACAAGGTTTTTCTTCGGACTCGAACAATGCAAGAGCAATGATGGAAAATTTATTCGAACACTGCGAGAGAAGTGGCGGGAAATTTATTAACACTGCGAGAATGAGGGCAAGAAATTTATTGTCGACCAGGACCAAGGTTTTTCTTCGGACTCAACACTGCGAGAGTATAGTGGCGGGAAATTTATTCAAACACAGCAAGATAAGTGGCGGGAAATTTATTGTCAACCGTCATCGTCAACCAGGACCAAGGTTTTCTGCTCGGACTTCAACACTTCGAGATTAAGAGCGGGAAATTTATTGACGACCGTCATTGTCATCTACGACCAATGTTTTCTGCTCAGACTCATTCACTGCGAGATAAGGGGCAAGAAATTTATTGTCGACCGTCATTGTCGACCAGGACCAAGGTTTTCTCCTCGGACTCAAACACTACAATGGCGGAAAATTTATTCGAACACTGCGAGAGAAGTGGCGGGAAATTTATTAAAACTGCGAGAATGAGGGCAAGAAATTTATTGTCGACCGTCACTGTCGACCAGGACCAAGGTTTTCTACTCGGACTCAAACACTGCGAGAATAGGGCAAGAAATTTATTGTCGACTGTCATTGTCAATCAGAACCAAGGTTTTCTGCTCGGACTTCAACACTGCGAGAGTAAGGGCAGAAAATTTATTGTCGACCGTCATTGTCATCTACGACCGATGTTTTCTGCTCAGACTCATTCACTGCGAGAAGGGGCAAGAAATTTATTGTCGACCGTCATTGTCGACCAGGACCAAGATTTTCTCCTCGGACTCAAACACTGCAATGGCGGAAAATTTATTCGAACACTGCGAGAGAAGTGGCGGAAAATTTATTCGAACACTGCGAGAGAAGTGGCGGGAAATTTATTAACACGGCGAGAATGAGGGCAAGAAATTTATTGTCGACCGTCATTGTCAATCAGAACCAAGGTTTTCTACTCGGACTTAAACACTGCGAGAGTAATTAAGGGCGGGAAATTTATTGTCGACCGTCATTGTCGACCAGGACCAAGGTTTTCTTCTCGGACTCAAACACTGCCAGAGTAAGGGCGGGAAATTTATTGTCAACGTCATTGTCAATCAGGAACAATGTTTTATTTCAGACTTATGTACTGCACGAGTAGGGGCAAGAACAAGTTTTCCTTCGGACTAAAACACTGCGAGTGTGGGCAAGAACTTTATCGTCGACTGTCATTGTCGACCAGGACCAAGGTTTTCTACTCACACTCAAACACTGCGTGAGTTGGGACAAGAAATTTATTGTCTACCGTCATTGTCATCCATGACCACTGCTTTCTGCTCGGACTCGAACATTGCGAGAATAGGGCAAGAAATTTATTGTCCACTGTCACTGTCGACCAGGACCAAGGTTTTTTCCTCGAACACAAAAACTGCGAGAGTAAGAGCGGGGAATTTATTGTCGAACGTCATTGTCATCCTGGACCACTGTTATTATTCGGACTCGAACACTGCGAGAGTAGTGGCAGAAAATTTATTCAAACACTGTGAGAGAAGTGGCGAGAAATTTATCGTCGACCATCATTGTCAACCAGGACAAAGGTTTTCCTTCCGACTAAAACACTGCGAGAGTGAGGGCAAGAAATTTATTGTCGACCGTCATTGTCGACCAGGACCAATGTTTTCCTTCGTACTCAAAACTTTGCGACAGTAGCTGCGGGAAATTTATTCAAACACTGGGAGAGGAGGGGCGGGAAGTTTACTTTTGACAGTCATCATTTGGACTAAAACACTGCTCCGAGATAAGGGGCAAGAATATATACTGTTGCAAGAGTAGGGTGAGAAACTTATTATCGATCTCCAATATTTTGGGAACTGGGGGCATGGAGGGTCTACCCACTCGTAAGGCGATTCGTTATCGTTCGACCGTGCAGCGCGTCCCAAAAGCTGATTCAAATGATCAGAACACCGAAAGTGGCCGTGAAAATGCTTCTGTTTTTTTTTTGGCAGAATTTCCCCGCACATTCGACACAGCTCGTTCTTCGTGGGGCCGCCATCTTGGTAATCAGCTGCTACGTAACGCGCATTCTGATTGGATGCAGCAAGCCATCTCTGCATTCCACTCATCGATGAGGATTCACGTTCCTACTGTACCAGAGAAGTATGCCAAGGCAATGTACATAGTAACGTGATGTACGTCAACTTGGCTAGAGAAGATGCCAGGCGCCACGCTTTTGGGGTATTTCCTGATGTTGCCGCTGTCCCGCCAGATTGGCACCATAAAGCGGGGTAGAAATATGGACTGGTCCTTGGAATAAACCTTGGGTTAAAGCGGATACCTAACCCTATACCCCCTCCACGTCTGCAAGTAAAGTAGACCAAATGCGGCCGTGATGCCACAAGACTATTGAATATTCATGACCTGAGCACTCTGAACACTGAATTCAATTGAAATCCGTAAGATCCTACATAGCGGCATATACGATTGGGGAGCATTGATAAGATATTAATTTAATAAGATTGGAGTATGATAGTGGATGGTTAAATTTTTGAGCCAACTATAAAAATATCAGCCACTGTTCCCATCGCGTAATACTCAATAATGCTGCCCCCCACTTATGCGAATATGACTGAGGTATATCAGCAGTTATGTTATTTAAGAAATGTCATTATTTCCCCAAATAATTTTTTTTATCGCTGGTATATCCATATTCAACAAGTGATCTTCACTTCACCCAAACGTCTAGTTGGCATAATTCAATTCGTTTCGTGAAGCAAATCGAGCTCAGGTGCATCGTCTAACCAGAGGTATATAGATAAAGCAGTGCGGAGTCACTCATGGCCGAATCATACTAAGTCACTATCAAAATGTACCTGACAACACCAAACTTTTTGTGCGTCGGGGGCGTATGAAGCTTTTCAAAAGTGGGTGTGGGGGACCAACTGAGAAGAATGTCCCGGGTATTCTGGCAATCTAGCGCATTTTGAGCACTTGTTGAGGTAATATTCCTCACCATAACTTGGCGTTTTAACAGCTCCAGAAAGCTACTAAAAACATGTTTAACAATTTTTCGAAAGCTTCCCATTTTACTTCTTCCCGCATCCTGATGGTAATATAGTTACAGCAGATTATGCAGTTTGGGAATTAAAATAAATGTTTGCTATTCGAGAACAGCTCAAACAAGCTACATTAACCCGTGCAAAATAGTAACAGAAGTCCTGACGTTAACCGTTCATGACCAAAAAGTAAGGGAGGGAGGCGGTAGAGAGTGTTGCGCCCCTCCACACTAGTGTGTGTGGGGGGGGGGCTGTGCCTCCCCCTTCCCCGGCTTCCTACGCCACTGTGAGTGGATCAGTAATACTGATTTGACATCATGAAAATCACGGTATGTTGTCGACATCAACGGAATGTAGCCAAAAGCCTTTTTTGACCGTTTCTCTCGTGCAAACAAATATTTCAAGCCAATGATTCCATCTGTGTCACGCTCGTTTCATCATTTTATCAGTTGAATAGTTTACTTATTTATTGTTTAATCTAGCCGAAATTCTGCTTGATCCTAGTTGTTTCAATCAGTTTGGTCGAGCTCAGAGCGGGATCAGTTATTCCACCTGAACGCGATCAACAAATGTACTGACAAGAAGTCACATGACACCGCACGCCAATATTCTGACCGCATAATCCATCTGAGGTACCAAAAATGATTCCCTGAAAGATGGTTTAACGTCGCGTTCAGCAATATTTCAGCTAAATAAGCAAGCTCAGCCATGTTTCTATTGTAGATGTCCAGGTATACGCCTTAAATGGTATGACCACAAAGCCCCTAACACCATTCACGCATAGTTCCGTTCCTCAACTGAGCGGCGCAATTAACTGATTAACCAGAAGAAATATTATTCTTCAGCGGAAATTCACATCAGAAAACGCTGGTTTACTGGGCTGTGGCTTATCCGCGAAAGACACACCCAGCAAAGCCAAAGATACATCCAGCGAAAATGCATTGAGTTAAACCGCGAAGGGTAATGCCTGTGAACAATAAAGCATCTAGAGAACGAGGAAGACTTCAATGCCTGGATATTGGAAGTAGCGATATGCTAGTTTTCGCTGTTTTTCAAACCCCAGAGATTGCAGACCATCTGGATCGTTGTGAGTAGTACTATTATATGCTCAATATATGAGGAGCTACACGACTTGCCATCTTGTAAATATGTCTGACTAAAACTCGTCAAAATGTGTACTTTTGTAAGCACATACCTCTATGTCAAGTATAAAAGTTAAATAAAAAAAAATATTGACCTAAATGTTTCCAGTTTAGTCTGTTTAAGACATTTCCCCATACATGAAGCATAGGATAATTGTGACAAGTACTGCCCAAAGCAACACAAACTACCGGTGCCTGAAATCGTAATAAGAGCGGCAGTACAGCATATCGGGACTTCGCCACAAGATCCTTATTATTGTAATATTTATTCAGTTTTTATTTCCTCATTTGTAAAACGTGGGTAATATAAACTTATCGATAAAGATGATCAGTTGTCGCTAACAAAAAAACGATCTTATTACGTCATCATGATGACCATACCAAGACACACAGGAATGCAATGCAGTTTTGACACGAGTCATATCCCTTCTGTTACTTACTTCGGATGTGGGTAACCATTCGCACGACAGATTAAAGTTAGATTCCCAACGAAATACTCAACATCGGTCACATAGCTTATAGCTGGTGGTTGCGGTTCTGTGAAAAAAGGAGACATACTGCTAATGAAGACAGTTGAAGAAAATGCAAGATACCTTTTATGTTCACATACAATAAGGTAGTATTTCATAAACACATTCGAACGACAGATCCAATGTTCATGTCAGTGATAGTAGTCAACTATGCATTTGATATTTTGGCTTTCTATAAACGATCACTTATTTATTTTCAAACTTCCTTTGCGAAAACTGGTGACATCACAGTCAAAAACTGGGTATGTTCGGGTTCTTTCTAGCTCAACTATTTCGTGCGCAAAATTGATATCGTAAACTGAAAGATTATTATTCTGAGCGGATCAAGCTCTTATTATGTTAGAAATCTTAGGCATTGGCATCCGTTCGTTCACTATTCTCCACACAAAGTCGAGATACATGTAGTTTCCGGCATTTCAGGCAATCCAGACAGGGTCGAGGTAGTTTCCGGCATTTCAGGCAAATATGACAATTTCTCGAAAATTTTCAAGTGACACCTGTAATCACTAAATTGCCTGAACGTTCTAATGCCGTGAAGTGTTAAGTAAGAAACCAAAGGTCGATTCATTCTGTGAACCATTGTATGAGAATTGAAGTACACCCGGTAAATCAAAGATTGCTGAACTTTTTGGAACCAGAAACAAAAGACCAAAGATTGGTTTACAGTTTGAACCATCCTTCGAAATTTATAATGATGTGTCAAAGATTGGTTCACTGTTTTAACCACTATTTCATATCTGAAGTGAAAAATCGAAGATTGGTTTACTGTCCTTACCACTGCTTCACATCTAAGATTGGTTTCCTGTTTGAACTACTGTTTCAATAGATTTTCAGTAAATATGGTAAACCAAAGAATGCCACATTTTGAAAACTAGAGCAAGAAACCAAGGAGGATAGTTCAATTTGAACTAGGTTTTCAAACCTATAAAGCAAAATCAAAGATTGATTCACTTTTTAAACTCACTGTTTGCAAAAGTCAACCCCACAACGAACACCAAGACGAGGATAGAGACAATTAACTGCATTGTAAGCTCGTCTTCAGGTTTCCACCAGTTTCAATATCCAACGCCGTTTTGTAAGTTTGGTTACTGAAATACAAAGAAGCATATACCGGTCAAAGTCTGTCCACCGAAGGATATTGACTTCATCCTTGTGAACAGTTATTATCACCATAGCATCATCTTCCACTTACCGAGGTGAAGTACACCAAGAAATATTGTCATGACTTTTCTAACTGAAGTAAAACACACACACACACACACACACACACACGCACACACACACACACACATATGAATGTGGGTATACACGATAGATTCGACATTCAGTAGCCAGTCTTCGTTCACCAAGAACGTTCGTACAAGCTTCTAATCCGTCATTCATAATTCAACCGTCTTCCATTAAATATCCGCGTCCATAATACAAATACCTATTCCATATAACAGTATTAGCATCAAATTTAAAAAGACAATCATAGTATACATAAACATATAGGCTAGTTTCCTCCCACAAGTGAGAAGCGGTCAACAGTTTCCAAACATGCCGACAAGACATCATGATGTTACAAAACTATGAAATTCGTATCGCTGATCAGTATTCTTAATCCATAATAATCGTAAGGCCGTCATTCAGAGAATGATATATCTCAGTCACGCTTTGATTGTGTCTGTTCATATGAGCACCATGAGGATCTTGAAGTACATGGGTCCATACGGCCCCTAGCCCCGGGTTAAGCGGAATTAGACACAAGTTACGAAACGTGACGCCATAGATCTTGCACGCTACGCTCGTATTTTGCTATCAGCATGCGATATGTATCGCCAAATTTGAGAAACTTTGAGTGGAGGCGCTTGGTGGAATAGCCCTGTTTTATAAGTTTCTGCAACAATGTTTTTTGACGTTGACTAAAATCGTCACATTTAACAAAGGATCTAGCAAATGCTACTGGGCGAGATATGTATACGCCATATGCAGGTCCCACTGGAATATTACTGTCCAGAAAGGGATAGTTTACGATGCCGAAATTGTAATCATCTCTTTTGTCATCAAGTCGACGAGAGAGAATGCCCGCTTCATTTTTATAGAGATATAGATCTAAATATGATGTGCCTGTTGGGCTAACTGTAGTTTCCTTCAAATCCAGTGAAGGTGGATATATATCCTTCACTGCGTCATTTATATAGCGATTATCCACAGCGAGAAGATCGTCTATATAGGGTTTGGTGAATGAGAAGGAACGGGCTTTGAATGGATCGGCTTTTGAAAGCGCCTGCATATAGTCATATTCGTAAGAGAACAGATATAGGTCAGTCAACAGGGGTGCACAATTAGTACCCATTGGAATACCTATATGCTGCTGATATATTGTGTTGCCAAATTTCACATAGATATTTTTAATGAGAAATTCAAACAACTCTATAAACAAAAGAAACATCCCACGAATGATATCTCTTGTATGTAGTAGAGGTAAAGAATGCTTTATGGCTTCCGATATTAATATATCTACGATCAGTTTTCTTGAACACAGATACTATTAATGAACTTAGACGGTCAATACGGTCATGATGAGGGATTGCAGTATAGAGAGTCGAGAAATCTCATGTGGACACATGTCTGTACGGTATGTGACCTTCAGTATCAAGTTCTTTCGTAAGGCATTTTGAATTTTTCAATATCCACATACATTGAACGCCAGAGACACGCCAATATTTGTCAATATTGGAAAAACCTAACGCATAGGACAACATTAGCACCAAACTTCAAGCTGGCAACACAAGCTAGTTTCCTACGAGAGAGAAGCGGCCCACTATTTTCAAAGTCATCACGGTGTTCCTTCAGTTCGTATCACTGATCAGTATTCTATACAAAATTAGTTTTCAAGTCCGTTTGAAGGTCGTAGATATCTCCATCCTATCGTGGTCGAACGACTTCCAAGCTTTGGATTTAACGGAACAAGATGCCAATGTACATATAACACCAAACAATAATCCAGCTCCATCAGTAGATTTCGGAGTAGAATTTGGGCTAAAATTCGGAGAACTAGTTTGAGCTAAAATTAATACACCGAATTAGACAACTTGAAAAAGACACGAGGTTCGGATTACCCCCCAAGACGGCCATTTTAAATTGAGCCAGTATGTTCAGTTTTAATGATGGGTATAGAAGGAGAGGTTGGGAGCTGATATTTTGATGAATATTTTTATAACAGTGAGCTCATTAACGCTCTTTAAACTAGATTAACAAAACTGAAGTGTCACGTCATCCCGCAGGTCATCCATTTTTAATTCAACCATTGTGTTTAGCGACAAGGTTTATGTGAACGCATTAACCCGAGCCTCAAATTTGAAGAGTTTGATATTTCTACTTTGAGCTAAAAAAATGACATCAATCAGACAAAAAAAATGTGGCAGATGAGCATTTAATGGCTCGGGGATTCTTCTGAAGGTACGACAAATAATTTATTGGGATGATCACAACAAGGTCTGGAGCAATCGTATCTCTCAATAACAGCTGGGGCAGGCGATTTCTCGGTGTACAAAAATCTGCCTCTGACAACCGTCCAGTCGTTTGGCGAGTATCTTACGCTCAACTTTATCTCGCTTTGTCAACTCAATCAAGTAAAAGTGCTGCTCAGGTGTAATTCGTTCACAATCAAGTCTCTTCACCAGGTGCGACTTGGGGATTTGGAAGATGAATACCGTTATGTGAGTTGTAGATATTTTTCTAAATAACTTCATGTGAATACTTTTCGTGTTGCGAAGATATAATTCAAATTCTTTTGAGTATGATAATCATGCAAGCTATGTAAGTTGAAAAGCTTGACCCGATCCAACAACGCAATCAAGGATTTGATCTGATGGGAATAGAACCCACATCGACGTACTGTAACCGACGAAGTACTTCACCTCCGTTTATCTGATCGGGATAGGGGTTGGGGTCTACACTACTCATGTACATATAGAATAGGAATGTGACGAAATTAAAGCAGAAACGGTATACGTAATTACTGTGGCTCAATTTTGACATCAATTGCATAATCATGGGCTCAGATCCTGCCCGGTGAAATAAAAAAGTAATGGCTACGAGGAGTAATTGTAAATATAGCTTTAGTATTTTCCTTCAAATGTTACTCAGTGCGAAAGATTTAGTCAATTTTTATAACTATTTTTTTGACATTGAGTACATACCAAACAATATTACGAAAACATTTTGAGACTGATACTTATTTCGCAGAATTTAGTGACGAAGGAGTAGATATCGAAAATATAAACGTTATCGAGGAATGACAGCCTACAAGCCCATCTTCCTTATAAGTTTCAGAAATACTGGCATAAATATCACACGTTGGTGTTAAACGACGATCGTGGTGTGCAAGAATGACTGGCACAATGTATTCTAGTACTCGTGGAAAACGACTTATAGTGCATCTGAATAAAATAATGAGGGTATCACTGATCTGGTTTTGACAAGAACATGACGATGTCTTCTCGGTGACATTGGAAGCTGTTGTCCACTTCCCTCTTGCAAGAAATTGCGTTTAATAATATTGAAAATTTTAAAAGTTGAAAATTTATGCTAATTCAGTGTCGTGTTAATAAAGATTTTGATTATGGACGCGGGAATTATTTATGGACAACCGGCTACTGAATGTCCGATCTGATGCTTCGCTATGTGAATTTGTCCAAGTTTTCAAAAGCCATACGAAACTTAATCAATGTGTGATATGGAAAACTGTCAATATTTTCCGAGAGTAATGGTGTACCAGGAAGTAGGAACGATTATTAAATGACTAATTAACGGTTAGAATTTCCTGTTGATAATAATTTTGATTGTCCTGTATAACCTTCCCAGTAATATAGGTCTACAAATAAACCATGTAATTAAGGTAATATTTCCGAGAACTGCGACAAAGAAAATTATTACGGTACATTAAACGCAATATATAAAGATGGTGGAAAACGACTTCGGCATACTCCAATGATCCCACAGGCCAATATTCCGACTGCATATCTAAAAGCACCAAAACATGATGACTGCGACGATTTGTATCCCAACCTGTAACCATCTGGGTCATCTATACGCGGTAAGACTGAACCTGGGATCGTGTGTATCCATTTTCAGCCTACTTTCGGCAACTGCAATAGGGAATTTCCAGAAATCAATACCACGTGACTTCTTCAGTCAATCAGCTAAAGTCTACCGACGAAACTCCAACGCAGCCCGCCATTTTCGAGTCATGTAATGTCCTACTTGTTCAAAATTACAGATCTACCACACCTCTTGGATGATACGAAAGTTATTCATATCTATATATTTTGTAAGCCCAGGCAATATCTGTTTCCGAGGTGATATGAAAACCTGTAATTTATCAGATTTCTCGAGTCTGTCCTCCGCCGGATGAAGGCCGAACAGAATACGGTAAAGGGCATCAGATTACAGTTAATCACTTCCGGGTCAGTGCCCACGACCTAAATTGTTTAGAAATTTGAGAGCAGATCTGCAGAGCAGAGAGCGGCATCATTGAAAACTGTTGACCGCTTCTCTTTTGCAGGAAGCTAGTCTATGTTTATGTATACTATGATTGTCTTTTTGAATTTGGTGCTAATACTGTTATATGAATATGGACTAGGTCTTTGGATCATGGACGCGGATATTCTTTAATGGACGACGGCTGAATTATGAATGACGGACTAGACGCTTGTATTTCACAGTTAGTGTCCCACAAGGTGAATATTGTCATGCCAAGTGGATTTATGCATCGGTAGTTTTATGATTTTTTGTGTGATTTTTTATGCTAATACATAACAAGTAACAAAATTAATAGTGGGCTAGTGCCTGCCACCTGATATTTTCACATTTGACCAGAGGACTTTAAATCGTCACTGCGGCTACAGTTTTGACTTGATCAGCCCAATTTTTTCCAGGCTGACTCATGAACAACGTACAAGGTCCACTTAACATAGCTGGTAATTATGAGCAAATTAACTTTCAAGATACAATAAAATGTAAATGGAAGAAAGGAAATTCACATAGATACAATTACATGGGTTTTTTTCAAAATAGGTCAGCCAACAGGGGTGCACAATTAGTACCCATTGGAATACCTATATGCTGCTGATATATTGTGTTGCCAAATGTCACATAGATATTTTTAATGAGAAATTCAAACAACTCTATAAACAAAAGAAACATCCCACGAATGATATCTCTTGTATGTAGTAGAGGTAAAGAATGCTTTATGGCTTCCGACATTAATATATCTACGATCAGTTTTCTTGAACACAGATACTATTAATGAACTTAGACGGTCAATACGGTCATGATGAGGGATTGCAGTATAGAGAGTCGAGAAATCCCATGTGGACACATGTCTGTACGGTATGTGACCTTCAGTATCAAGTTCTTTCGTAAGGCATTTTGAATTTTTCAACATCCACAAACATTGAACGCAAATCGTCACTGCGGCTACAGTTTTGACTTGATCAGCCCAATTTTTTCAAGATACAATAAAATGTAAATGGAAGAAAGGAAATTCACATAGATACAATTACATGGGTTTTTTTTCAAAATCTAGACCTCAGTTAAAATCTTCAATGCTTCAATCATTTATGCATAAATTCACTTTATATCAGTCTAAAACCACATGAAATTAATAATAATCATATCACCTGTAAAAACTCAGATGTTTGTTCCACACACAAAGAATTTCCAAAATGCCTTTTGCATTTGTAACTGTAATGAAACAAATAAAATCTGATTAACTCAGTCAGCAATTACTCTGACTGTTGATGGTTTCACATTTTTGTGTATCTGTTGTAAGTCGCATTTTCATCATAGCACATACTTTCTCTTCATTTCATTTCCACTATCTCCAGGATTATAAGTTTGTAATTTTCTTTTATATTCATATCAGAGATCTTGTGGGTAGCAAGGAACATGGATTACAGGCACCAAATATTAGCAAACCCCTCCCCTCCACCCACCCCACACATCAAATAGTTTCTCTGAGAATTTCGCTCGGTGTGACTCAGAGGTATGACCTCCAACTCTGTTGGAAGATAGGCCTTGCTCTCTGTAAGTTGCCACTTTGATGTTTCAGCAAACAGTTAGCAGTTTAAGTGAAGCAACTTCCAGCTGTCCTCATCTTTCATGGTTGTTAATGTAGCAGAGATCAGCAAATGACCATCAGATATGTTATCATTGAATTTTGTTCCTTTTTTCTATGTTGTGTTTTGACAAGTGTTGCCTGTTTGCAGACATTGCATTCATGGACTTGAAATCTGACACAGGATATATTCCTCAGTGTTATTTAGGAATTTTCTCAGTAATAATAACTGTTTACAAGTAACATGTGCATCTTTCTAATTACTGTCAGCAAGATCTTGATGAGCTGTAGATCCATCCAATTGAACTGACATATATTCTATGTATACCATAAACACCTCTGTTATATTTTGGTATGTGTTGTGTACACATTTGTGTATATTGCTGTCACTCATTACAGGATTAAATATGTCTTTGATCTTTGTATCAACATCAAATTTTAATCACATTTGATAGATTACTGGGATGACCCACTGATTACATGGAGAAGTTAACCACTGCCATGAAGGAAATTTTGACCAAATGTAGTATAAATGAGCAGCTTGTAAACAAATTATGTTTTGTCACATTTTGAATTTAATTTTTCTTTACTTTTAAATTTTAATTTGAAAAATTTCATAAAAAATGAATTAAAATAATAAAAAAATGATTTAAAATAGTTTTTAACATATCTAGTTAATGCTTTATACTTCTTTTTATGGGCAGAAGGATTGTCGACTTGGTGCTTTCTACCAGATGGAAAAATATGTACAGGTTAGTGAGATATTGTACTTTTTACCTGTACCTTAGTCTGAAGTCATATGGGGCAAACTGAGGAGAAATTATAAAGGGGGTACCTTTGGTATATAGGCTGTAAAATCTCTATTTGTGCATAGATTTATCTGTGCCTTCTCAAGATAGTTTGGGGATGGGTATGGTTTGTTCAGATGAGAGCATTCTTTATTTTAACATTGGTTCCATCCCTGACAGGCATCAGACTACAGTTAATCACTTCCAGGTCAGTGCCCGCGACCTACATTGTTTAGAAATTTGAGAGCAGATCTTTATGGATTTTATGAGCTGCGATTTTTTAGCATTTCTGATACATCTGATATTTCAACTTGCAGATGAGGTTTCAAACTGTACTTCCTGGTGTTGATTTGGGCCACTTTGGGAAAAGCATGATGGATGGAGACATGATCAGTGAAAGGTGAGAAGGCTCCCTGTTTACAAATTGAATGACATTCTGTAGCACCAATCAGCTGTCACTGGCGGGAATTTGAAATTTCCATGGTCAACAGCTGTCAAGACTTTCACAGTTAGTGTCCCACAAGGTGAATATTGTCATGCCAAGTGAATTTATGCATCGGTAGTTTATGAATTTTTTGTGATTTTTTATGCTAATACGCAACAAGTAACAAAATTAATAGTGGGCTGGTGCCAAAGTACCGGATATCGCTCCGCGATAATGGAGACACACGATTGGCAAGCCATCTTATGAATGGCGAAGTGTACGCAAATGTTTGTATCCTTGGCACGCATTTATTGTAGTGGTTCAAGTGGACATCTTGAATGGTATGTACACACGACCCCTAGCACCGGCTGGAGCGGTATTGCATACAAACACCCAAGAACAATTATGTAATAGGCCTATCAAGTCATCCGATGAAAAGTGATAAACTATGTGACTGTTAGATGGAAGAAACGACCCTAACGGAATGAACATGAGTAGAATGCAAGTTCTTATTCCTCTGTAAGATCCGATGCCTAGCAAGCGCATAATACTCTCTACCATGTTAACCACAGTCACAAATTACAATCTCAATAATTTGTTCAGAGGGCAAGCCTCGGATACGAGACGTCCAGCAACATAATATAGCCATTTTTATATAACAATTAAACGCAAGATATAAAAGTGGCTCAAAAAGATGCCGGCGTATTAACCATCCCTCGTCCATTTGAATGGGAGAATACATCATTACATCAATCAACACGTGCACTTCAGCGTGAAATTTATGGGCGTTTAGGCGACGAGGATAGCATAACACTAAACTGTATGTAAATAGGGAATTTCGACGTTGCCATCAGCTTATATGCAGGTCGAATGCTAATGAAGTGGTCGGTACTGGCAAGCAACTTAATCAGAGCCCTTCCTCTTTATGTTCCATCTACCCATCACAGATTTCTCACAGTAACACTTGTTTGATGAAATCACTTAAACGGGACTGCAGAATTCAGTTCGATGGAGTTGACATTAAATCGTCTAGGATCCTATTATGTAAAAGAGTCGCTCATGTGGGCGTCAGTAGTCTGCCATGAACAAGAAGGATTTTAAATATTCCTGTAGGATTTTGAAATTCCATGGGTTTTTATCTCATCGGATTTGGACCTGTAAGAAGTTGATCTTAGAAACAGTAGACTTGAAGTAGAACAAAAGTACTCTCAGTTGAATGAAAGATCGACGTTGGTATTCCAGCACTCTCAAGAGCTACTTGATCTCAGTCGAACATCTGATCGCGAACATGAAGTAGCATTACCCATGGAAACCGAAGAGAAACTGGGTACAAGTGACCACTCTGTTCAAATCAGTGCGATTGTAGTTTTGTGACTGGTCAACATGATGGGGAAGGAAGCGCTTGGTCGGCATGGGGCCTCACAGATATGTGTTCTGAATAAAAACTTGCATTCTACTGACACCCCATAGTTTGGACCATTCTAGAGGTCAATCAGATGAACTAATAGGGCTATTACATCATCGCTCTAAAATACTTGTATCTAATACGGCTCAAGTCGGTGCTAGGGGCCGTGTAACCATGCCATTCAAGATGTCCACATGAACAGCTACAATGAAAATGTGGCTGGGATCTAAATCTGCGCAGAGATCAGTTTTGGTTATTGCCATATGTTTAGAAATATGCAGTCAGTATATTTGCCAAGTGGGGTCATATAACTTTTGGCAGCGCCCGGGAATCTTCTCCATCACCCTTATGTTGCGTTTATTATGACGGATTATAATCCAAATAAGGATAGATTTAACAAAGCAGCATGCTAAAACAGGTTCCGGAATGTCAGAACGCGGTAATTCAGCATTTTTACCCCCTAAGTACATAGAGTATCTGAAATCGCTATATGGGATTCCAACAGGATCAACCTCATCATCTAGGGCTGACTTAGCCATTCTGTCAGCCTCAGTATTACCTTTGATGCCAACGTGAGCCTTTTACTGTAGCGATTGTTGTAAACGGCAAAGGACGTGAAATGATGATTTGTCCGACAGCAAAAGACCGACCACGTTGTGTGCTTGGTTCACATGAACCAGAGTGTTAATCGTGGAATATGGGAAGAATTGTCTTTGGAAATCTATGAAGTTTTAGCCTAGTTGCCAAAAATGGAGCTAAAATGCTCACAAGCTCCAAGATTGGTACATAAGCTTGTAGACTACCGGTATTTTCAAGATGACGCAGGGTGAATAGCTTTTTTGTGAGTTAATAACCAACCTTTTGAAATATATAAACCATATATTGGGGATTAAAGCAGTTATATAAACCGTTCCATCATTTGTCAACCTGAATGACAGATATAATTATTGACAGGTTTTCACAATGGCACAGTACGGCTTGAGGCCGTGTTACGGGAGGGAGCAAGCATGGCGAATGTCGTCTTAATGTTAATTTTTACTCTATTCTAAGGATACGAACGGCAACTCCATCACACTGGAAACTAGCAGGATCTGTTTTTTCCACTTGACACGTTGACTGGAAATTGGTTCGTGGATGAAGAAACTGTCCAGAGAGCTACTATCAGCTCAACACAGTTTAAAATTAGCTTCACCTGCATATTAAGGAAACTGTATTTGGCCGATTCCGTAATTGATTTAAGTCCCATTTTCCGGCGAGAAGAAGTTCATTTCGAGTGCAACAAGCTGATCCACATATTAAGACAGGTCGAACATCCAAATTTCAAGGCACGCATGTTTTTTTTCCAGGATTTTAATCCATATTTATTCGTCGTCCACTTACATAGACGTCAGATCCGGCTTTCAATAATCCAACAGTCGTCCCCAAAAGAATTTCCGAGCCATTAAATGATAGGCCTTTTTCGCCTGAGTTTGTATCAGTTCCAGATATTCATACAAAGAAAAACTTTCAAGAAACACAAAATTATTCCCTTCAACAGAGAAGCGGTCAAAAATTTTCAATGATAAGAACAAGACCTCAAAGTGTTTTCTGCATAGAATCCTTATTGCGGACCAGCATTCTTTATCCAAAACATGTCCAAGTCCTTTTCTAGAATATAATGTATCTCAGTTACACTTTGAATGTGCCTGTTCATTTGAACACCATGGACATGTAGAACGCACGACGGTACTTTAGAAGATCTGTTAAGTCGGGTAAAAATGAATGTGTGTTAGGTTATTCGAGAGAAATCGGTTTTTACATAAGTTTTGATTTATGTACATGTTTTTGGTGTGTTGATTACTTCTGGATTGCTGAGTTTCTGACTTGTTGTCCCCCGCTACTTAGTGGGGGGGAAGGACTTAAAAACGCCGGTGTCCGTGTAAGATTTTCTTGTCCGGACAATAACTCGTGAACGATTTAACCGATCAACTTCAAACTTGAGGTGTGCCTTGACATTAGCGAGAGGACAGTTGGCATTGTTTTTCAGCAATGTGCATAATCTAATATGGCCGCCGTCAGCCATATTGGATTATAAGCAGTTGGATCTTAGATTTTCTTGTCCGGACAATAACTCGTGAACGATTTAACTGATCAACTTCAAACTTGGGGTTTGCCTTGACATTAGTGAGAGGACGGTTGAGATTGTTTTTCAGTAATGTGCATAATCTAATATGGCCGCCGTCAGCCATATTGGATTATAAGCAGTTGGATCTTGTCTGGACAATAACTCGAGAACGATTCAATCGATCTACTCCATACTTGGGGAGTGCCTCCTGTTGAGAGGAGGATTAGGATTGTTTTCCAAGGACGTGCTTAATCCAATATGGCCACCATCAGCCATACTGGATTTCATTGGACTTTAAGCAGTTTGATCTTGTCCGGACAATAGCTGGAGTACGATTCGACTGATCTACTTCAAACTTCGGAAGTCCCTTGACCTTGGTGAGATCCCGGTTAGGATTGTGTTTCATGAACGAGCATACCCCAATTTGGCTGCCATCTACCAGCGGTATTGGATTATGTTGCATTTTAAGCAGTTGCGTCTTGTCTGGACAACTCCTCAAGAATAATTCAACTGATCGACTTCAAACTCGCAGTTTGGCTTCACATCGGTGAGAGGACAGTTGTCATTGCTTTACAGTTACCCGTGTAATCCAAGATGGCCACCATCAGTCATCTTAGATTTTCAGCATTTTAGATCTTGTCTGGACAATAACTCTAGAACGATTCAACCAATCTACTTCAAACTTGGGGAGTGCATGGACATTGGTGAGAGGACAGTTGGCATTAGGTTTTATGGATGTGCATAATCCAATATGGGTGCCATCTGCTGTATTAGATTATGTTAAGTTCATCAACGATATCTCTATTTCAAATCCTACTCTTCATCAATGATATGAGATATCATCGACCAAAAAAAATCGACCATAGAGGTCCATGGCCCCCGCAGCAGCAGCGTCAGTTATGGTGGATGTAATCCACCATAACTGGTGCTGCTATCGGGGGACATGGACCTCTATGGTCGATTTTTTTTGTTAAAATACTTGGGATTTTGTTTGAGTGTCGCTATATAGCTGAAATATTGCTGAACGCGACGTTGAACCTTAATACTCCCTCTCTTTCGTTCAAACGGTCCCTGGATCGGAATGCCTCTAATCAGAACTTTATCTTCTTTTTTTTAGGAAATTAATTACGGTAATGAAGAGTTTTACTCACGTCTGAGATTCTGCCAAAGGTCCGATTTTTGAGAGGCTATCGTCCATGCAAAGACAATGTTGGAGACAATCTTGGATCATCACCCTGCTGATGGGAACACATTATCATAACTGATAAACCTACACAGTTATATTACTCTGAAATTCCAGATTATGGAAATGATGCAGAGATACTTCCGTATATCGAGAACAGAGCACAGGTGCATTACTCATACTGTATAACACGGATATTACTCTGAAATTTAAACAAAGAATTCCAGATTATGGAAATGATGCAGAGATACTTCCGTATATCGAGAACAGAGCACAGATACATTACTCATACTGTATAACACGGACACTGAAATGGGGGACAATTAACCACGTGCATGTAAAATTCACGTGCCAGATGGATTTATGTTATTGATATTATTCTATATTGAGCCATACTGCTGCACAAATTATCAACTGATATTTAGTTTATCCTTCCAGGAAGCTATTTGTATCTGTACATAAAATCCTAATCAATGCCCATTATTCTTTATCCAAGTGAATGCCAAGTCACGCTTTGATTGTCAATACATTTGAACACCATGGAAAAGTAAAACACATGATACTCATACGGCCCCTAGCCCTGGATTAGGCGGAATTAGACACAGGTTACGAAATGTAGCGCCAGATATCTTGCAAGCTACGGTCGTATTTTGACATCACTGTACGGAACTGTTCACATAATTCGAGGAACTTCTAATGGAGGCATTTTGTGGCGTTTTTTATGACACGGAAATGAGAGTTTGATGAACATGACTAGCGTGAGTTCCAACATCATCGTCCATAAACAATTTCCGCGTCCATAATCGAAAAACCTACTTTTACGAATCAATACTAGCACCAAACTCCCAGGAGGCATAAATAGTTTTCAGTGATGTCGGTAAGACATCATGATGTTTCTATCCTCACATCCGTAGTACTGGACAATATTCTCAATCCAGATGTTAAGCTGATATACTGACATTACTAGCAAACAACAGATCCGACATTCAATATTCAGCCGTTGTCCATGGAAGAATTTCAGCGTCAACATTCCAACGACTTAATTCGCATTAGGGTCATTCTCAAGGAAAGGCGCAATTCGTGTCACTCGACCCAAATTTTCTTCTAACCAGTCTTATGGCTGAAAAAATTCAGATTGTTCGTAGTATTCATTTAGTAGAGTACGAATAACTTATTGCAAGCACTGTCCCGATTGATTTTTTCGGGTAAATTTTCACCAGAACCCTCAATTTAGGGTAAAATAGACCTGTCACTGGCTGTAGTGACCTAGGCCTACTTGATACCACGATAAAGTTGCCAGAAATTTTTTTGTTCTACATTATTCTACCTTTTTGGCAACCAGCTGCATCTGTTCTTTCAATATATGAATATATTGTTTACAAGGGCAGATTATCTTGTGAAAATGGCATGGGCAAAGGTCTGTAACTGGTTTTCGGGTCATTGGTGTTACTGTAACTGAAATCGGAGCCAAAAAGCGAACGCTTAAATTAGAAACAAAGTTTTGCCACCAGGCGGCTTCTTTTCCAAGCGCGGGTAAACTTGAGATTCCATAAGAAGTGTTTTATGAAACTCTTTTCAGTATTTCAGTAATTTCTACATGTAGCTCCAAATTTTCAGCGTATGTTTATCACCGGTCACTGGTGTTACGTGTCAGGATCAACATGTAGTGGCTCCCGAGTAAAAATATTAACTGGTAATAAAGAAATGTTCGTATGAATTACAAAATCATTCTTCTTGGACCGTCACGACAATATACGAGGGAGCAACAATTAATTCCTTCCAAAATGTCAGTGGTGTTACCTGTCAGTGGTGTTACTATTTGTAGGGTAACACCATTGACAATAATGATGATTTTGTTTCAGTACAACTTGAATTTACCTTTCTTCCAAATAATACTAAGTTAAGGAGTCTTGTCATATACGTGTTTTGCCCCTAGATCGCTTTCACTCACGGCTGCATTTTTGCCTCTATGAACAAATTGGTCACTGTTGTGACACGAGGTCAGTGGTGTTACTCGAGGTCACTGGTGTTACCGGGTTGTCACTGTTGTTACATTTCAGTTAGATAACTATTTGAAGAAGAAGAGGCAGTTTTATCAGAAGGCTTTTCATATACCTGTTTCACCCCTAAATATTCTTCACTTGCAACTGCATTTTTGCGTCTATGAACAAATTAATCAGTGGTACGTGTTACACGAAGTCAGTGGTGTTACCGGATTGTCAGTGGTGTTACGGATGCAAGAATGGTCTAGAAATTCAGAAACACTTGTTTAAATTGTCCCATATTTGAAAAAGAAACAAACTCGATTAGTTTAAAGTCAGCATCAAGAATAAATAGGTTTTATTATACAGAATCTACATGAATGGTTGATACATGCGGTCCAATTGGCTGATTTTGGTGAGCTAAGTGGCATAATTAGGATATTAAAACAAACTTGTTTTCCTAACTTCAATATTTTTTCATCATTAGTCATAGTTACATGCAATCTATTGCCTTGCATGTATATCTTCCTATTTCTGTCCTCTTACTGCCCAATATACTGAACATTCCTGTGTAACACCACTGACATGATTGAAGACAACTCCACCGTTAAGTGTTACGAAAAGTTCATTGTTCGGAATGTCTGCATTTGTTGTACGCATTATAAAGAGTTTTGTCAATGGAGACTCTGTTGAAATCAAATTCTGTAGTCATTGGTGATGTTGATTTTGAGATATTTCCCCAAGTGAAAATGTGCCTTTCCGAGAGAATGACCCATTACTGTTACCACAAATTCCAAATGTGTATGAATAAAATAATAAAAACACAAACAGAAGATGGTTTTCCTACAAAAATCACCCACAATTATTAGTACTGAACAATCACCATTTAGTACTGAACAATCAATAATAACAAATCCCACCATGTATGTTATCCCGTATACACGTTAATATTTAATGGTAAAACTGTCCTTTCTCATCTACGTGGCATTTATATGAGCCACATATTCTTTAAGCGCATAAGCACCGAAACGGTAAAGCAGGCTACAAGTGTAATATTATCTATGTGCATTTGAAGGGAGAGGGTAAAGTGACGTATATTTGTGTAAAGTAACCAAACCACTACGGTGAAATTGTCAGTTCTCTCGAAGGATACATAGCCTCTTGGACCATTTCGATGTGATGTTTACTAAAGTTTCGGCCAGAGTAGCTGGTGCATTGGTTAAAAATGCGAAACGTTGACAGAAGAGCGTAGTTCTGGCGAATGAGATTGATTATTGAGTATTTCTGTCGACGGTTCGTGAATCTCCGAAGTATTACCTCTTTTCTTGGGCTTTGGTCATCAGTCAACCTGTATTGAAATTCGAATAGTGGAATTCAGAAGAACTATCACTAATCTATGCAAAATGCTGGGAACGGCAATGCGATTGAGAAGCAAATTCTGTACACAAAAATAGATGGAGATCTTTTCAAATTAAAAAAAATGCTTTCAACCACCTTGTAATCAGGCGATATTCATTGTGTGAAAATACGGGGGTTCGGACACATATATATGATGTTGTTGTCGCTGTGTCATAGTATATGATGTTGGAATTGTAAAGTCGTTATTTGAATTCATATATCAGGTATTAGGGTTGTGTTGTGTATAACCTTATTGAATTTACGCTGCTAAATATCTACCGGAGTTCGGAGTTTCGGAGCTGCTTGTGGCGCCGGCCGGTGAAATTCCGGAGAGGCGTCAAGAGTCTCGTTCCTACGGTAACATTATGCTCGATTGTAAGTAAAATAAAGCATATGCATCTCAGACTCATCCGTTTTGGCGTATAAAGATGGAAATATCTTGCTAGTCGAGCTTCGCTGGTAAAGAAGGCAGCCATGTTGCATGAAACCATTGCCCTTTGTGGAAGACCTTCAGCCAATCAGAGATTTGCGTTATTTATAGAATACCACGAGGGAATGTTTTCATGTTTATATGATGTGTAACTTTATTTTAAAATGAGGCGGTGATTGTAATTCAATGAAAGAAGACGTATATTGATTGAGCTGGTGTATTTTGAAGTTAGCCGATTTGAGAAGCTTTCAGTTATGCGCCAATAGTGCTAGCGATTGCTAATAATCGAAAGAGAGCACAGTTTATAGTCTCATAAGATATTCATCATTATTATAATGAATATATCTTCTTAAAGTTTCTTTAGAATAGATATATGTTCACCGACTTTAGTAAAACGGTAATCATATAAAGGACTAATACAATACGATGGTTAACTATATATATTCACACAAACTGTTGATGGGAAATATGACATTTAGTAATGTATCTATCTAATTGTGACAATTAATAATAGATCTTGTATATCTATAGAATAAATAGGTTTTTTCTTGTTGAAACTGAACTATCGTCGCTGTGTACGTTCTTCGTGTTCGTTTTCGGATATCGCATATTCATTAATGCGACTGCTTCATACACTAGGAACATTTAGTATTTTATTTTTAACTGGCTAGTCGAGGATAATTCTTTATACACGGGGTTTCACCACAACCCGACCAAAACCTCATTACATACGCCTACTGTCCTCTCTACCATGAACATTTGCTTTAGTGAATTATTTTCGCGTCCACTTTTCATCAGCCTCTGTGACGTTGTTAAGCTGTCCAGGAGATATTTTGGTGCCTGAACCCAGCCCCTAAATTTCCTGATCCAAACACCAGAGAACACATATTAGCGAGCAGCCTGATCATGACCGTATAGTTATGCCAAGATATGTTCACTCAGCTTGTATTCTCCTAAAGTAAATCGAAGCTGCTGTTGCGAATATATCAGATAATTTTTTCATTTATGGGTTTCAAAACCTTGCCACACGCATACTGTTGCGTTTTACGTCAAGTTACGACCAAAGCAATAAGCCAGCATTCCAAGGAACAATAAATGACTACGAATGTCACTTCCTCAGAAGAAAATTGCTTTCATTCGCACTGGAGGTCCCAAGAATTTGCATAGATTAATGATATTTAATCTGAAATAGTGCACAATTCGGATCCCAATACACACTAATTGTCGAACAAAGCTCGAGGAAAGAGGTAATCATTTGGGGATTCTCGAAAGTCGACAGAAATACTCAGGAATCAATCGAATTAGCCAGAACTACACAATTCTGTTCAAGTTTCGAATTTTTTACCAATGCACCAACCATTGTGACCGAGACTGTGTTAAATTACATTAATACTCTTTATTATATACTTGGTGATGAGATAGTGAAAATTATCAATCGAATAAAAGCCATATTGTCACTGCAGTGGTGATATCAAATATATCATCACTGTGATGATATGACAAATGACGTCACAGCGCACAAATACATGTCGCCGTGGTCACAGTAATAAAGCAATTGACCGAACCTCCACAAGTGATTCGCCAACAAAAAACAAGCTAAGTATTTTGGAAGGATTTCTATGTTATTATGTATTATGATGACCAGATTATGACAGGAAATAAAACAAAAATAGGCATACAATGAATAAGAAATACCGACAAGGCGACAATGGGACCGGCTCGTCACGTACGCGTACACCAAGACAAGCACGTGTACAGCGAGTGACTGTAGGACCAGAGCAGTGCAGAGTGCAACACGAACTACCGCGGAAAATTAAACTTATTCCTCAGTTGAAGATTCGAAAGTGGGGTCATATCATAATAATTTGGTACCAATGTTGATGAGAAAACATGAAGAACAAATTAATTCAACGACAGTGAACTCTTGTCAGTGAGTATTCATTCAGAATTGGAAAAAATCACAATGGTAACTCCCCAGGCCTACAACACTGTCGAAGCTCAACACAACAACCACGCACGACCGGTAAATCTAAATCTGGTTATAACTTATCGTAACCATTCGATTTTGATAAATCAAAATTGTGCTATTTAAATAGACATGAACGAAATCAGAGAGGGCGAATGCAGATTTTTTTTAAATGAGAATATTCTGTGTAAAGACAAACACCGTGTTGAACCAGAGAGGTCAATGTGAAACCAGCGTGTCAGTCCTGCCTGAGTGTACGCCGTAGAAAGCGAGACAGGCCAGACTTGTTTCAGTGTATCTTCAGTGAAAAAGCCCTTCAAAATCTAAATTATTTTAATGTTTTCAAACATCCAGAATAAAGTAGTACAACAGAAGAATATACTAAAAAGAAAATCGACTGTTTCTTGACGAATATCATAAATAATTCATCTCGTGGGTGAGAAAAGGATTTTCTCACCCCACTCGATGAAATATTTATGGTATTCACCAAGAAACAGTTGATAGCCTCTATGTACACGAGTAATACGTGTGTAATGAGGAGGCCATTACAGCGCATTGTAGTTTATAACGTATTCCTACGAAGTTGGCTCTCATTTGCAAATTGTCTGGTAATGAGTGAGTCAGTGAGTGAGTGAGTCAGTCCATCCGAATCCTTTCGTCAGCAAAATAAGGAGAACCTTTAACACTGATTTTGGTGACCTTGATTTTTGGATTGAAGGTGCATTAGTGGACTGTTACCAGTTCTGAGCTGACCTACGTTGAGGAAAACTTCTGGTGATTTTTGATGAAATCTGGTGATTTTTGATGAAAATCACTGGTGATTCTGACTTGGGCAGTGCCTATCTTATTATAGGCAGGATTTCAACGGGGGTGGGATTTCCAAGAGTTCAGTTCGCGTCGGAGTCCTAATGCCTACCCTACTTCGTAGGTCCTGTGACGCTAGTCACACTGCCATGTATATAATTGGCAAACTATGAGATTACCGTCGGTGATTACCTTGGTTTTTTTTTGTTGTTTTAAAAAATATTTTCATTCCTTTTCGTATTTCTGGTTACATTTATACAATAATTATTGTAGATAAGTATTATATTAGAAACTATACACACTATACTAGTGCATACTACTGCAATATTTCAATTATCACTCTTTACTCCCACATGGTACCATCTCACAGTCATACCTTCCATGTACCACATACATTCCAAATTTCTGGCATACAACAAAGTTATTCCTGGGTTTTAAAATAATTTTCGAATAAACACCATCTCTAGTTAAACATACTGATATTGTTCTTAATAATGGCGATATATTTTTCTACAGTGAAGTGATTGTAGGTACATAAAATAATAGGTATGTGTCTAGCTTTAAAGATATATATTTTTGTTAACAGCCTGAATGTTGTTGTTAGGCACTGGTCTTCACCCCAGCCCGGAATGAATACCTTGTGGTTAATTTGCCGTCTGGTGATGCGAATGTACTGGTGAGATATGTAAAACGTTGAAACAAATGACGTCTGGTTCGTCAACCCGTACTATACCAGCGGTCTCTCAATTCTGACGTGTGCATTACACTTGCCTGACCTCTCCATGACCTCTGTATATTACCTCAGTGATTCGGTCGTGCAGAATGAATTCTGCATTTGTCTCAACATCGATCATGATAATTTTCTGAGCTGTAGAGATCGCGATACTTCTGCGTGATAGTATTGACCTGCCTGATCTTTCGGCTACGTTTAAATGGGATCATGTTTGTGTGTATTTATTTTTCTTCGGCTATGAATAGTCGTACCCTATTTCCAAAGTCACCCAGTTTCCTCCTCCAAACGGCCAACCCTGAAAACAGCCAGTTAGTTTTTGATGTCAGTGTGTTATCTGGAAACAAGATGTAAATTTCATCGAGATGGCGCCATATTTTCCGAGTATAAAATAAGTTGGAGAACAGCAAACAGACTACTGAATTTCAGGATTCTTTAATGCACACACTGATCACAAGTTATGAAATCATAACGTGTGTACTCCGGCGATTATATTGAGTGTAGGCGTGACATAATCAACTTACAGCACGAGCTGTTGTTGTAATTTATCGGATAATTTTTACGAATCTATCTGCGAAATTTTCTGTTATGGAGTAGTAGATGGGCCCTTGTGTCGGTGGATCAATCAGAATTGAGAACGAAAGTAGGTCAAGTATGACGCGTTTGACGTCATCCTGTGACGTAATTAGGGCGTGGTTGTAAGAAACCGGTTTAACCGGTCGTAAGAAACCGGTTAAACCGGTTTAACCGGTCGTAAGAAACCGGTTTAAATAGGGCGGTATGGTGTCAGCCCCTTTGTTAGCAGCCCCTTTGTTAACTACCAATAAAAACATCACGTGACCCTTTGACGGCTAAAAGGAGAGAGTTTTCGAGTTCAGTGGTCACATGCCTCTGGCGCACGAAGGTGCGTTTTTACGTATTTGGTCGATCTCCTGTCTCGGTATACAATGGATGACGAGAAAACATTTGATGAAGGTAAGTTCGCATTATCAATCATTCCTTTGAGAACAAGCGGTTCGTTTCTTAAAAGATCTATTGGTCGAATCATAGCGTATTTTGAGAGAAGGTCTTTCATATATTATAGACTGACACAACACAATGTATTAGAGCAAATGACATGTATAGCTAACTGACCGTGCGAGTTAAATTATGTACCTCGGAATGTCACAGCCGAGAGCACATCTATTGTCGTTCTCTGTACGCATCGGTCCATTGCACTTTCGCAAACGGTCCCCCTTTGATACGCCCGGTACACGCGTGAAAGCTGACAGAAAACTGTATTTGATATTCCAAAAGTAAACATTAGATAGTTTTATCGTATTCGACAATCGTCACATAAATATGGACGTAAATTTCTGTCAAATAATATACGCACGGTCATTCCTCGTTTAGAATTTATTAGTCAAACCGTTTAATGGCGATAACACTCTGTAGTGAACATTAAAAAAATACACGGTCTTTGCGTACAACGTTAACAATCAAAAGCTCTAACGAATTCTAAACCATTGTCACACATGAGCGCGTCGGTATTGTCCTACGTCTACACGGGGAAACTAGAGTCCGGTGATTAAGCTTAACCTAGCGCAGTGCGTTTGTAGATGCACACGGTAATGACCTGTCCGACCTTGAACATTTAACGTATTAACACATATGAACGCACATCTATTGTCATTCTCTGTGCGCACCGGTCCATTAAGTTCAAATAGGGATGTATTATGCGTCGCTATTGACATCAATACCATTCAAAAGACCTTTATTCGGTGCCCATAGCATTGTCTCTGCACACGGGAGAAAATTAAACTATGTTGTCGTGTACTAAAATAGGCCAACTGTTAGCTATGCATCTGTCTCTCTGGCCGAGTTACTGCGAGAATAAAAGAAACGTTTAACACCCTTTCTATCACAATTATTTCAAGAAATTCGATAAACACGTATAACATAATTTGACAAAAACAAAGATAAATTTTTACCGTATTGGCGTCGCTAAAATTATGGCCTCTCAATCGAACGTGTTATTTACCCCGACAACTTACACTATTGTGCAAGTCACCAACACACTAGCAATGTTTTACAAGTCACCAACACTCTAGCATTGTTTTACAGTACAATACAGTAAACACACACGGTGAGCATTGGGAATGATCGCTCACGATATGATGACTATTTGTATCGTGTTCCGACGAAGCGTAGCGTCCGCAAAAGCGCCCGCAAGCGCCCGCAAAAGCGCCCGCAAAAGCGCCCGCAAGCGCCCACAACGCCCGCAAAAGCGCCCGCAAAAGCCCACAACACCCGCAAGCGCCCGTTTCAACGTCCTTCGATATCTGAGAAAAAGAGAGAGATCAACACGTTCACAAGTTTTCATATATTTTATTATCCCCAATGTGATGCCGTACCCAAGCAGGGGCCGCTATGGGTATGTTTACAATTCATAACGTTGGAGTGATATCAGTTTTAATCACGCTCTTGTCAGTGTTCGTGAATTCTTGAAGTTCATCTTCGGTCATCATCATCTTTTCGCTTTATTTCTTTATTTCAGCATTCGACAGTGAGCTTCTTAAATCACCGTCAGTTTTCTGATCATTATTATTCGATGTACCAAGTCCTAATCAGACTCGCTATCTACCACTCCGGGAAAGTCCGTGGGCAACATGTCCTTGAAGAGCTGTTTCCGCATCTTGATGGCGTTTTTCAGGGCATCTCTTGGAGGTAAACCCATATCCTCTTCTAAGTAGCTCTTTGTTTTCATGATGGCCCTGTGGCTACGATCACTTTTCATTTCAAGAGGAATCAAGGTATAGTTTTCATACAGAGCCATTGCCGATTTTATGATTCGTGGTTGCATGTTGATATAGGCCTTCTGTAAAGTCTCTTCATCCTGTCCATCTGCCTGGATAGCAGCGGCGTGTGCGTCAATAGCCTTGTCCACAATGCGACCCCAAAATGACGGCTCCCCTTCGTCCGTGTCTGAATCATCCAAACTTTCGCTTTCCTCGGATGAGCTAGTGCTGTCCGCATCAGAGCATGAGTTTTCAGCGCTGTCATCGCCAGATGATGAGCTCACAGTATCCGTATCATCGTGTAGACTCTCACTGTCTACATCAGAGACCTCGTCGGTGTCTTCATACCCATGAACATTCTTCCTATGTCTGATCATATCGTGGTACCTGGTGAACGATTGGTGACACTCTGAGCAAGAATAAGACATGTTGAACTGAGCGACCAAAATGAAGTGAGTTAGTCTTTCTAATAGGGTTGTATTTATGAATGATTGTCGCAGCGTCATCTATACACCGATAGGAACTCACGCTGTGCATGGATGGGTCCTATCCGATTGGGTAATAAGTCTTCACGGTGTAATGCTTTGACATATCTCTCTCCCTTCACGTAAGGCGCTAGCATCCCTCATCTCCACCAACGTCCGGTAGTAGCGGGCGTTTGCGCTCGCAAGCGCCCGCAAAAGCGCCCGCAACGCCCGCAAAAGCGCCCGCAACGCCCGCAAGCGCCCGTTTCAACGCCCTTCGATATCTGAGAGAAAGAGAGAGATCAGCATATTCACAAGTTTTCATCTATTTTATTATCCCGCAAAGGCGCCCGCAACGCCCGCAAAAGCGCCCGCAACGCCCGCAACGGCCGCAAAAGCGCCCGCAACGTCCGCAAAAGCGCCCGCAACGTCCGCAAAAGCGCCCGCAACGTCCGCAAAAGCGCCCGCAACGCCTGCAAGCGCCCGTTTCGGCGCCTTTCGATATCTGAGAGAAAGAGAGAGATCAGTATATTCACTAGTTTCATATATTTTATTATCCCGCAAAAGCGCCCGCAAACGCCCGTTTCAACGCCCTTCGATATCTAATAAAAAGAAAGAGATCAACACGTTCATAAGTTTTCGTATATTTTATTAGCCCCAATGTACGGCATAACATTGGGGATAATAAAATATTTGAAAACTTGTGAACGTGTTGATCCTAAGCTACCTTCAAGTCATGCAATGGATGTGCCATAGTGACAAGATGGACCCTGCAAATTGGAGCTGGGATATTCAAGGGCACAAACTCACACCAGTAATCATGGAGAATAACCCTGCTCCAGACATCCCGCTAAAAATGATTCACTGCAACTGCTCGGTTGGATGCAACACACTTAGATGTAGCTGTAAGAAATACGGGCTTGCACAGGAGTGCACAGGGGTTTGTGGACCTTGTCAGGATGAGAACTGTGAAAATGTGAACCATACACCCGTTTTAGATGACAATGAGGACTGATATTGTGACAGCTTTTGTGTAAAGCAGTAATGGTGCCCCAACGAATGACATTCTGGGTACCAACCAATTTTGATGTTGTTTTTGCGTATATGTGACTGCGTGTTCATTCAGAATGTATGATTGTGGCATCAGCATCTTGACGTCACTGCCAACTAATAATTTGTTGATACATCTAACACAGATATTATACAGGACAAAAATTAATTCATGTGAATTGCAGTTTCATAAATTGGAATTGATCATCAGATTAATAAAACTTGGGTAATGACGTCATTGATGACGTCATGCAATAACTTCGGACCAAACACTACTGTTCTCTGGACCAAACACTACAGGAAAACACCATAAAAAGTTTTCTTGGATTTTTTTTAGGCTGGCCCGTTTATTTCATATTTCCTACTAAACCAGATATCGGCCGGTAGTGGTCTTCCGCATGATGCGCTTGAGCACATTCTGAGCTCGGGATGACCCAACTCAAATCTTAACTCTGGACTTCCTCTTCTTGGGTTATCTCAGTGGTTGTAAGAAACATGCGTTATTTAAGAAATAATTGCTGGTTTACTGCGGTAAAACGAAAGGACAGATGGCGATGCAATAGGATGAGTTTTGTTACGAAGGCCGCAGGCCTGAGTGATTAGACGTGAAGACTCATCTTATTGCGTCGCGATCTATCATAACTTGTTTTATCGCAGTAAACAAGAAATTATTTCTATTCTACTTCAACGCAAACGACAGAATTGTGGAGATTTTTCGTGCAAAGGAATATATTCTCATGTAACGATCAACAAGCAAGTCCTGCAAGTCGCGTATCGGAAATCGAGACACAGGGAGGAATCCACAGTACGGCAGATAAGGGCATGCTAAAACGCTTTTTATGTTCAAAACGACGGGGGAAAACAATGTTAACAATTACCAATAAATTTCGACTATTCAAATCTTAGCATGAACCTTGGATTTTTAAATAGATTATTATTGTCCCGGTACTATATCTACAATGCCATATCCCAGTACAAGGATTAGCCTATCAACCCTCTCTGGTGGAGTGCAACTGGGCACGTGAAGAAAATCATGTCGTCAAACTCTCCACACTGAACCGCTTATCGTGTGGCGTTTACTGAGATCAGATTGCACATTAAAACTTATGCAACAAACCGATTTCTCTCAAATAACCTATGTTACGTCAGCTTTTCCGTAACGAAAAGACGTGTGAAGTCCAGGATTAACAATCAAATATTTATTTACAGTACTAAAATCATATACAATTTAAGTAAGCTTAATACAACAAATAAATGTGTGAAATATAGTCTTACTGTTCAATGCTATACCGGTGTGCACTTTACAGTCCTTGTTGACGCGCACAAATTATTCTTCTGTATAATGGTAATCCAACACTGCTCAGTTGTACACAGTCCCAGTACATGTCCAATATCCGATAGCCGTTAACAAATAGCGTAGATTATGCAGCAGCCGAAAGTTAGTACACAGGAGTAAATAATCCAGCAGTCCGTAGTTACAGGCAAAGGGAACACAGTATAACAGACACACATAAAATGCCAGTTTGAATTCCCTGCTGATGGACTGAGTGATGCGCTATTTATACTCTATGAGGAATTCCAGACCATTCTACCAGTCAAGAAGCCTCTAGAATACACATTATTACTGCATCATCTGACCTAGATACAATTTACGAGAAACATCCACAATGTCTAATAATAGACTACAATACCATGACACCTAAGACACTGTCCTCCCTCGCCGAACAAAAAAGTTCTTCCAAAGTAGTTGCTCCATAAAAAGAATCTTTTACAATCTTAAAAATTATACAAGGTCGTCATTTACACTTGTATCGCACAATCTCTGCGGGTTGCTTCGCTATCAGTTAAAGGTCTCTAATCTGGTTATCGCTTTAACTGCATTACTTAATTTCTCCCGTCTTATAAAGAAAAGTGGTCGTTTTGAACCAGATGAAGAAAGCTGAAGTAAAAAATACAAGCGTCTAGTCCGTCATTGAGGTCCATCACGGAGGTGTCTCAGTTTTCCAAATAACCTGGTTTGCTGAGATATCAAAGTTTGACCTTCGCATTTTATCCAATTTTGCATTGGAAAAGATGAAGAGCTAGGCCAAAAGTCGAAACCCGAGGCTGTGTTATACTCGGTCATCAAATGAATGAAAAATTCCAAAAATAAGCTTTTGAAAGTGGGTGTCATTTGATGCAAATTACAACACATATAAGGGAAGTGGGAAGAGGCGCCGACATACTGACAGGGTCACATGACTTCACAGTATAGTCTTCCGGCTAACCTATTCTAAAGCACATACCAAGAATCTAACGATTCGTGATATGTGTTGTATCTCAGGTACGCTTTTATTGTACCTGTTCATGTGGAAATTTGGATGACATGACCACACGGCCCCTAGCACCGGCATAAGAGGTATTAGATACAAATCTAGAGAGCTATGATGGAAATGCTCGTACACTGGAAATTGGTGAGCTGTATCGTCGTCAGATGAAAATGACGGCAATTAACACAAAAGACTAGTCTGTAATTACAAGCGTCTGGTCCGTCATTCATAATTCAGCCGTCGTCCATTAGAGAATATCCGTGTCCATAATCCAAAGACCTATCCTATATTCCATATAACAGTATCAGCACCAAATTCAAAAAGACAATCATAGTATACATAAACATAGGCTTGTTTACTGCAAGAGAGAAGCGGTCAACAGTTTTCAATGATGCCGGCAAGACATCATGATGTTCCAAAAATATCAAATCCGTATCGCTGATCAGTATTCTTAATCCATACTATTCGTTGTAAAGTCGTCATCTAAAGAATGATGTATCTCAGTCACGCTTTGATTGTGACTGTTCATGTGAGTACCATGAGGATCTTGAAGTGCATGGGTTCATACGGCCCCTAGCCCCGGGTTAAGCGGAATTAGACACAAGTTACGAAACGTAACGCCATAGATCTTGCACGCTACGCTCGTATTTTGCTATCAGCATGCGATATGTATCGCCAAATTTGAGAAAGTTTGAGTGGAGGCGCTCGATGGTGTAGCCCTGTTTTATAAGTTTCTGCAACAATGCTTTGTGACGTTGATTAAAATTGTCACATTTAACACAGGATCTAGCAAATGCTACTAGGCGTGATATGTATACGCCATATGCAGGTTCCACTGGAATATTACTGTCCAGAAAGGGATTGTAAGGCCCGATGTCGACCCAGCATCAACTTCTCACAAATGCCAACATATATCAAAGACCAAAAGGTCTGTACAGGGGGCGGGCCTCGAGGACGATACGTCCACCAGCAGAGTCTCGCCATATACAGGTAAAAATTACAACACATATAAGGGAAGTGGGAAGAGGTGCCGACATACTGACAGAGTCACATGACTTCACAGTATAGTTTTCCGGTTAACCTATTCTAAAGCACATACCAAGAATCTAACGATTCGTGATATGTGTTGTATCTCAGGTACGCTTTTATTGTACCTGTTCATGTGGAAATTTGGATGATATGACCAAAGACTGGCATTCAATTGGAGACAACGATCTCACGTCCAATTCGTTCACATGTGGGTAGTCCTGGAAAAGTAAACTTCTTGGCGTGCATAGCTCTCACAATATGTATGTGGGTGTCTTCGGTATTAAGAAAACTGGAATTTCGCTTAAAACATACACTCATATACAGAATGAACGGTTATTTTAGTGATTACAAACACGAGTGTTTTCGTGGCACTGAGAAAGTGTTTATCACAAATACAAAATCATCTTTTCTCAAAAGTGTTTTAATCGCAAACACTTCATAAACACATGAATCCTAAGTGTTTCGCTGTAAAACACTAGACCATGGATAAGTATTTTTAGAAAAGTGGAAAGGGGGATAACTTTGCTGAAAATTTTATGGAAAAAGGGAATGTGTTGACGTGGATGGTCTAGAACAATGTTTGTACTGGCCATACATTTTCGACCCCTACAGCACTCAAGTGGTTATACTGATCTCTACTGTTAAAATTTGATAATCCATATGCGGTCCAATGTACTAATACCGCGTAAGAATGTACGACTATGTTCATCAGTCAGGCAGATGCACTGGAACTCTTCTGTGTTCGGAGGTAGTTTTTGGTCTTTCCCTTTCGAACAGCAGCCCTTTTGTCGGTCGAGCACAACCAAGTGGCCTGTTATTTGTTAGACTTAGAATTTTTCCAGCAATTTTCACATGTTGTTGGAGCACTGTATTTACCCGTCCAACAATTTAAGAGCTAGAAAAAACCTGTCCGAAAATAACGAAACTGGCACCGACGGGGGATCGAACCCGCTATTCTTCGCTCCATAGTCAGGCATCTTACCCCTGAGCCACGGAAGCAGCGGAAAGCAACCGCTGGATCTTTTTTTTATATACCTAACACAAACCTAACCCTAACTCCTAAACCCTAAACCTAACCCTTACCCGTAACCAGTAATACTGATTTAACGCTAATTAGCGTAAATTTGCATCCTAATTAGACGTAATCGCGCTTAACAGCATTCAGTCGCGTGATTTCATGAAGTCACGTGATTTCATGGCCTAAGGGTGCACTCCACACTAGGCCACGGTTTCGCACAAATGGCCCCTCCCTAATTTCATAATAAGGAAGGTCGTCTGTTTTTGACAGCATGGTAATTCTTCTTCCCTTTCTACTATCTGATATCTATAGTATCACCCTGCTGGACGTAACCATTTCTTCAAACGAGGATATAACATTTCTTGCTGGTCTCAGCTACGCGCCACTACGGAGTTAATCGTTTCCGGAATTGAATATCAGGCAGGCCAAAATCTTCACTTTTTCGGGAAACGAAAATGATTCCTTTATGGCGATAAAATTTTACAAAAAACGAGTAGGTCGACCCCCTGTTTTTTTCGCCATTTTAAATTGTCCTTTGGACGGGAAACACTTTAACATACATAAAAAGAAAATCATTTCGTACGTTTTCTCTGGGTTGCGGGTAGAATTTGACATATTTTCATATATTTTAAGGAGTTTTTCAGAAAAGTTGAAGAAGGTTTAAGGAGGATTGCGCGTCTTTCATTTTCAATTTCAATAGCTCACTTGCCTCCTGGAATAATGGCATGAGTGTGCCCATTCGGAAAATATATACTTTTACAGGGGTTTTCTTAAAGATTTCACATATACTTAAGGCCGAAGACCCGAACCCATGTCTATTTTTAACCGCACATCATTTAGGTGTGGAATGCACCCTAAAGTCACGTGATTTCATGGCCAAGGCTACCCCCGTCAAAACGCACACGCGTTGCAGACGGTCGGCTGATGCAGTGGTTATCTATATTTCACACTATATATTTCCTTGTGTACCCGCAGCCATCCACAGTGTGAGTAAATTCAATCGTTATGATTCCGTTTAATATTCGTGCAGTCGCCGAAACTGTATGATCTGTGTGTGGAGAGACTGTAAATTCATGTGAACTGACATGTGAATCGTACCTTTCTATTCAAAAGTTGGTTCGCATGACGAGTATTGACTCTAAATATGATTATTAACATTACGAGATGTAATTTCCTTTGTTACCATGATTATGGTTCTATTTCTGATACGGTAGTTCTGAAGCCTTCATATGTATTTTTCGTAAAGTTGGAAGATTTTGCATCTGTGATATTTTTAGCTTTCTCGGTTCCTTTTACCGTATTACATCCCTGCTCGTTGCTGTCGGCCATATGCATAGCCTAGGAATATCGTTGTGTTTTCGTGCTGAAAGTGCGGCTCGGCCGTCCAGAACCGGAAAAAGTCCGGCCTCTTATGGCAGGTTGATTAATTCATTCTGAAAGTTTGTAGAGCTTCATGTTTATAGTCCACGAGATAGCCCCCAAAAGTGCTCTAGATTTATACGATTTTGCACCCCCTTCTCCCCCGCCCCCAGAGTATATTTTCTACATATCATTTTGAAGGGTGGCATGTGCTGAACAAAGTTGGGCATGTTGCCACTCTGGCAAAGTGTTTAAACATGTTCATTGCGCATGCGCAAAACCGTACCCTGTTTCTCAAAACCCCGTCTGTCACACTGAAAATGTGAAGTTTATCTATTGCGAAAGTTTTATTGGCTTCGAATGTAATTATGATTTTCTTCGAAAAAGACCCCACTTAAATTGTTTCTTACCCCTTCGGCTGTGATGACATCAGTAGTATAGAAAGAGCAAATCTCTTACTATTTTTGATGTGGTAGGGGGAACTGATGTGTTTGGGAGTCGTGACCCTTTACCTTTGGCCAAGGGATTAATATGACAAAGTAGAGAGGGATTTCGTGTCACGTGAAATAGCAGTGTAGATACAAACATGGACTTTTCCCTGAAAATAAAAAGCGGAAACACAGACTTTACATCCAAAACTGAGGAAAATACCATTAAAACCATTAAAATACCTCCTCCTGCGAAACAGGCTCAACTATCATTCGTTCAAACATATTATTTAACGAGATTATAGCAAACGAGGGCGGTAACGTGCGTACTTTCCCCGACACCGAAAGCACCCGCTCAGACTCCGATTACAAACCCCTGGATGTGGTGTAGGTATCGTAATTAAGTGGGAATTCAGGTTGTAGAGATCGTCTATTAAATCATAATAGCGCTTGATCTCTGGATCGGCATTGACGGGTTCGAAATATTCAGATCTGTCGTACTGATTCGTGTCCACTTCCATGTCCTTCCGGTAGTCACTGGAGGGACACACCCAGTCATATGCGCTGGCGGTATGGACGCCCGGAAGCGGCACTGGGTTAATATTAATTCTAGAAACCGAAAGCCGATTAGCCAGTGCCTCTATTATACTCTTAGCCTCGTCTTTCTGTTATTTCATTTGTGCTGAAATGGCAGCTAGAAGAGGATCGAATATACTACAGCCAACGGAAAGCCGGGCCTGACGGGGGGCGTAGTCCTAACGGTTAAACCAAGCGGGCCCCTGGCAAGCGTATCGAACTAGGAACAGGAGGTACATGAGGCCTTAACCCGGAAGCGCCAGCAGGAGGGAGAATCGCTCGGTACATTCCCGGGCCCGTAAGTCGAATACCACCAGTATTTGATAATTGCGTCACATCGTACAATGGCCAGAGGACTGGTTTTCAAAGCCGAATGCCGGTAGATATGTCGTTAATGCAAAGATTAACTTGCGATGCAGACATAGGCGCTGGTCTAGGCATATTTGTGGTACCAGTATACGCACCTGGCTGTCGTTGTGGGAATCTTAACCTCTGGTGGCCTAGTAGTCTCGCAGTCACAGTGTTAGCAGGGGAATGACGGAAGAAGCCACCAGAGAAACCGAAAGCCGCAGGAATGTTGATCTCCCCCGCTCTACCAGTTAACAAGGACGTGCTGGGGAGATCCATTCCCGACAACCCGAGCCAAATGGATAAGGTACATCCGTAAAATATGTGCTTCCGGTCTGACTTCCTCAAAAGGAAACTCCTGTTGCACACCGGAAGTATTCTGATTTAAAAGTGTAAAGTCTGACCCCGTTTCCGATTTCCCTTCTACGTAGTAGGGCGTCTTGAGAATGGGGACCTCCACGTCCACCGTAACATTAGTACCAATCTGCGTATCTCCTAGAACACCATCTACCTGTACCAGTCTGGTCTGTTTCTTACCTGTATTGACCTCTGAAATCAAATTAGGCAAGGAATCACTAGAGCTAGGAGGAGGCGTTTGTTTATTTTTATTTCCAATAATAACATTCGGCCTAGTCCCCCCAGCTGCCGCAGAGGCAGGCCTTCTAAATTCCTCTTTCCCTACGGGAAGGGCAGATTGAGCTACATAACTTTCAGGTTGTTCGAAATCAGGGGGAATCAAGTGGTAAGCATTTATGCTAGCCTGTGTATCACTAAGATAAGTCTGAAACAAATCATTGGGTCGTTGGGTGCATTCGTCACACGAATTATCTCATTGACATATATTGCCGTCCCGGCATGTCGGACATCTTGAGTGGGCATCATACAGAGTTTTCGAGTTACCACAAGAAACGCAGAACACATTTGAGGCCATATCGGTTGGTAATTGTTAACAATATTTCCCAAGGTACTTCTTGCAGAATATCAGCCGTCGTAACGTAATCCAGCACTTGGTGGTCCGCCGTAATACTCGATTTTCACTGAGCCAGATATGAAAACGAGGTGAACTTGCGAGGTGAATATGGAGAAGGTAGATGGCGTGCGCGTGTTTGTTTGTTTAAACTTATTTATTGTACAAATTATAGTACATGGGATTGGGGTCAAGTTATAATCAACTTATTCACCCCTCTCCCTACAAATATGGATACATAACATGTGTTTACAACAGCAAAAATAATGACGTTTTGGCTGAACCTGTGTGAATATATACATGTCACAAATGAAATAAGTTTTAGATTTGCATTTTTAGCAACTTACAGGGGAGAAACAAACTATAACAGATTATTGAGTATATGGTGGCAACTTGACTTTAGCGTGCTAGGATTCTAACAGAACTGGGTACTAGTACATACTAATCCTTCAGCTGAGGTAACTACGTCGTAATCGTGCTACAAATTGAATCTCGAGGTGTTCTTAATAAATGTTAAAACTGACTTGCACATATTATTATTCATTTCATTTGTGAATGACTCGTTTCCCGACAATATATCTTGGAGGTTATAGTTTGGAGGCAAGTCGTTTTGTAATTCATCCCTTAGATTGTTATATAAGGGACAAATAAAGAAATAGTGATAAGCATCCTCTCTTGATTCTCCACATCTACAACTAGATGTAATAGACAAATTCCTTCTCATTAAATCTGCGTTCAATTGGCTGCATTGATGTCTTAGTTGGGTTAGTACAATGTTAAGTTTCCTTGAACCTATCAAACTGTATTTAGATATACGAGTTTTCTTAGCTAATGAGTGGTGGAAGGCAGAAGTGGATGGTTTGTTTCTTGTATCGTAACTAAGTTTGTTCCATTCCTGAATAGCTGACGGGATAAATGAATTTTTGGATATATTTAAACGTGTTCGGGGTGTCGCATAATTTGCGTCATTCCTCAAGTTGTACGGAGTGGTTTGTCCTACTTGGGGTGTCATTAAATTATATATATAGTCAGGACTTTCTCCATTGTGAATTTGGTACATTACTTTCAATTTTGCAATTTTTCGTCTATTTGCCAAGGTTTCCCAGCCAGTTTCTAACAATAGGGACTCTCTACTGGCATAAACAGGGAGACCGGAAACAATTCGTGCTGCAGCAAATTGAAGTTTTTCTAGTCGATCCGCTTCTTCTAATGTGCATCCATCCCAGATCACAGAACCGTATTCTAACATGGGTCTGACAAATGATAGATATATTTGAGATAATGCCTGTCTGCCAAGCTGGTATTTCAGTTTTCTCATCATTCCAATGCGTTGAGAGGCGGTATTGATAATGTGATTGATGTGGCTACTCCATTTGCAGTTGTCTTGTAGGATCAGGCCTAGGTGACGATGGTTGGTGGAAGCCTGAAGGAGACAATGGTCAAAATAGATTTTAGGATATGTTGGGGAAGTCTTATTTGAGAACAGAATTAAAATGGTTTTTAGGGCATTAAAGTTCAGAAGCCATTGTTTTGACCATTCCAATAAGGACTGTAGATCCCGGTTAACTACACTTTCAATATCACAAATATGAATTGACGTGAACTGCAAACAAGAGTCATCTGCAAAAAGTCTGGTAAGACTTATAAGTTTGTCCGCTATGTCGTTAATGTATATCAGAAATAACAAAGGGCCTAATACGGAACCCTGTGGAACTCCTGCATTTACTTTTTGTGTATTGGAGTTTGAATTTCCCACAACAACTTTTGATGATCGATCCTCAAGATAACTTTTCATCCAATTCAATAATGCACCTGCAATTCCATATTGTTTCAATTTGAACAGTAACCCCTTGTGCCATACAGTGTCGAAGGCTTTAGATATATCACAAAAAACCATGCATGAGTTTGTGCCTTCATCTAGGGCTTTACAAATACTATCATAGATTTCAATAAGCTGGTAAACAGTTGAATGTCCAGGGAGAAAACCGGACTGGTACTTATAAAATAGGTTGTGTGAGTTGAAATGATTATAGATGTGTTTGAATATAATTCTTTCCATTATCTTTGAAACACAACTCAGCAGCGATATAGGACGATAATTAGAAGGGAGATGTCGATCTTGTTTTTTAAAAATAGGTAATATATTTGAATTTTTCCAACATTCACGGAATTGTTTGCTTGTTAGTGACATGTTAAATAACTGACACAATGGTTTAGCAATGGTTTTGACGCAACCTTTAAGCATTCTATGGCTGATTGCGTCTGGACCTACTGCTTTATTCAATTCGATGCTATTAATAATATCACAAACTTCGTCTTCATTAATGGCAATACTGTTTAGTAAGCTGTCGCATTTATACTCGAACTGAGGTAAGTCGGCAGCCGAATCATCTATAGTAGAGATGGAGGCGAAGAAATTATTCAATGCATTCGCTTTGTCTATATCACTAAAACAGATGGATTCCGTTTGTCCAGAGTTTTGTACTCTTAAAGGGGGGATTTCAGATGTATTTTGAGGATCGCTAACGAATCTCTTCAATGTCTTCCAGTAAAATTTTGGGTCATTTGTTTTCGAAGTTTCCAGTAGGTTTTCAATGTTATTGTAATAATTAGTTTGGGCATATTTTTTCATGTTATTAACTTGGTTCCTACTGCGTTTGTATTTGTTCCAGTCTAGAAGTCTATTAGTCTTGAGTGCCTTTTTTTCAGTCTGTCACGCTTTCTCATTACTTTTCTTAGGTCAGAATCATACCAAGGTTTATCTTTGGGTCGTATTGTCACAGTTTTATATGGGATACTCATCTTAGCAAATTTCAGGTATTGATTAGTAAATTTTTCCGCAGCTTCATCAACATCTTTGGAATTTTCCAGAGTTGCTGTCCAGTCGAAATCGGATATCAAATTATTGAAAAACTCAAAATTTGCTGCCTTATATACCCAAACTTGTCTCTTGTATGCATGTTTCAAGTTATGTTTCACTAGAACCTCGATATAGGTAGCCCTGTGATCACTTATATCTCCGTCAACCCTTATTACTCCACAGTCTTGAACGTTTATGGTGTCAGTAATGATGATTGGGTCTAGCAATGTGGCCGAATGGGCTGTTACTCTGGTGGGCTCTTTTATAATATTACTGATATTAAGACGGTGTGCGCGAGACTATAAACAAGATCATAAAGTATTCAAAATTCTTCACTACTGATTCAGTGTGAACACTGAATGCAAGAAGTGTTAAGTGAGATAAATTTTCAGCACAAATAAGCGGGGCATTTTGGAGGTGCGCAGGGGAGCGTTTGGGCGTTCTAGGGACCATCCCTGGTCCAAATGTTCCTTTTGGGGTGTAGCACGCGTGATTTAGACTACAACTGGCATGTTTTTTGGGGGGGTAATGTTAAAGAATTCGAGCCAGGCGTAGTATTGTACTGACGTCATTTCATTCATGCCAATTTATTCTCACGACCACGTGATCTCCTCTATTCCCATTGGTGGATTAAAACACATTCTAAAAAGGGCGATATTTTTGGGGGGCCAGAGTAATAAATGGGGTTAGGATTTATTTTGGGGTATAAAAAGTTATAGAGTGAAATTTTGCGAAACTGCCTTACCGTACACTTCTGTATCATTGTCCCCTCCTCATTCATCATGTGCCGCAATTCCGTTTCCCTGTAGACGAATGTACATTTATTTGGCATTTATTTATTTTATTACACATGGGTTAGTACAAGGAAATACAGTACAAATACATTACCGTTCAATGATGGTTCGGGGTAGGATCGAACCCGCCGACCGCACACTCTGGACCATAGGCTGGCGCTATATCGACTGAGCTACGCTCAGAAGAGATGAGTGAATGTGTTTGGAAGATATATTTAAACCTCCCACAGGGTTTCCGAAAGCAATCAGAAAGGGGATGAAACCATATATACATCCGAAATTTCGATTGGATAGTGAACAGTTTGCACGCATGCGTATAATGCATTATGCATGAGACAGCCAATGAATATTCATTATTGCATTTGGCCGACTGCATGTTCATTTCATTTGGGTGGGATTGTTCTAAGCAGTAGGGGTGTGAGGTTGCCACTTCTGTGGATTAGACAGTGTTTGGGTATTTTTTCAATATTACCATGTGGTGGATCTGTATTTTTTCAACATCAGGGGTAAATTGCGACTATAAACATTGGGGATGGTACAGGGTGAAGACAATGACATGGGGAAATATTGTTTCCTTGATTGGCGACGACGACGGGGGTAAAGGAGATGACAAGCTATTATACAGCTTAACATTTCTCCATGATACAAGTAAGAACAAGTTAGAACTGTGGAATACAGAATACAGACTTTATTTGCTTCCAAGCGCCCACACGGAGCAAACAATTACAATAAGGATGATAAGAAAATAAGATATAAAGAAATAAATAAATAAAAATATATATATATATAAAAAGACATGATGTCATTGACAAGGCGCTTCCTGTTATATGCCGAAGGAGTGAGCTATGGGCGTCGTACCTTATCACCCCGGTGGTGTAGACGTAGGATAGCCCAAGTATTTCGTTCCTCCGTCATGGCTGTGGGGACATTGAGGCGTATCTGAAAAAGAAGATTTCGATAGTGTAACGGTTACCCGTTTGTGTAGAGAACAGTTTGAATCAGGACCGTGTACTGCGCTGGAATGTGGAAAGGACGACCTTGACCCGTGTCGTCAACGTCGAGCAAGGAGGATCTCGGAAATGCATTCCCCTGTATTTCTCGCTTACCAGAGCGAGTTGGAAGCTGATATTTAACGATTACGTTAGTTATGAATTATGGTTTGTTCTTCCATAGCCAGATTTATTCAGCGAGGTCCATATAAACGGTTCGGAGAAGTGTGGTGTAAGTGACAATAAAGAGGGCGCTGGCATCGTCGACTTGTGCTACTTTTTATCTGCAGGAGAACGGTTCTGTTTCTACCTTTATTCACGGAAGAGCGGTAGCCCTATATAAGCTCGGACGAACGGAGAGAGCGAGGTCAGACGAGAAATTGAGGGCTGGAGAAACACGTTCAGGTACAGCCTGTAACTTATTGATTTGTGGACAATTTACGGTTGGGCGTAAAAGGCAGTTGTTTCGGCCTGGGAATCTAAAAGATTATAAATCCTGTAGCTAGTGTAACCTGTGAAAACACGCCAATCCAATGAGAATTTGCGGCTCGCATTTTCAGTGTGGAAACGTGTTTGTGGTTGTACTATAGTTTAGGGAACACGTCCGACTGACGTGTTATATGTACATGTAGTTGGGGAATTCTATAACACTGTAACGAGACATGCGTTTGCCTGTAGCACATTTAGGCAACTTGCATGTTCTAACTTCAGTATAAAATAGGGCTTTAGTGTCTATACCAGTAGGTTGATAATTTCGACAATATTGCTGTGCTATCTCGCTGCACTGAGACTTAAGCCACAATATTTGTTGATCTTCTTGACCGTGTAGCGGTGTATGACTATAGTCAGGAGATTCCCTCCCTCCCCAGAAGTATACAACTGCACTAAATACAGGGATATATCAACCAAGTTTCCCCCTGCCATAATCCTACAACGTACCGTGGAGCCTGTTTATTCGTCGCCGATAGCCGGGCAACGCTTTACGGGACGGAAACGGTCGCAGTATTACAGCCGGCGGGCCGAGACGAGACACAGGCGGCGGGCTATTTTCGTCGGGAAACATCGATAAACTGGGCCGGGCGCTTGGGAGCAGTGAAGGCCGCAAACAGTTACACAGACGGCGTATAGCTGGCCATGGACAAGTTACAGATTCAACTGGAATGACATGTGTCTTTATCACACATACGAGCAGATAAAGACGCACAGATCATAAACAGTACAGTACCAGTCCAGCCAGACCGATCACCATTCTACCGTCGAGAAAGATACAGCACACAGCACACAAGAAAGATACAGCACACAGCACACAAGAAAGATACAGCACACAGATCACACAAACAGATACAGCTTACAGATTCAACTGGAAGGAGACGTGTATTTATCACACGTTTAATACAGACATCTACAGAACACAGATCTTACAAGAGGGAGACGTGTATTTGTCACACGTTAAATAAAGAGCACAGGTTATACAGTCAAGAAAGTCACAGACCACAGGTCCCACAGGGAGAACATGCGTATTTATCACGCATAAAGGCACGGTGCAGGTGGGCTCACTTTTACCGATGTAAAAGCGGTAACAAGATATACAGATTCCTGCAGGACACGTGTATTTATCACGCGTTACAGAAGGCGAGCTTCCTTTTACCGATGTAAAAGTGGTAACAAAGTTTACAGACTGTATGGTCAAGCCCAGGGCACAGATTACAACGGCAGTTTACAGACCGTACGATGTTACATCGGTACCAGATGAAATAATAATAGCACATGATATACCCGAGTAATTGTCCTGACGGTCCATGAGAGTTGAGTGGTGCGTGATACTTACCTGAGAGATCGTCGTGTAGTCACAGGCGTGTCTATAGACGGGTCGCAGCAGCCGTAAGGGTTGAGACGCCGGGCTATACTTACCTGTGCGGGAAGCAGACTGGTGAGCTGACAAGTTACGGTCAAGCTCCGACGACTGGGGGGTGAAGTACACGCCGAGTTGCCACGTTTCTGGAGAGAGCGTTATATCCTTAACGTTCCAACGACTGGGTGCTATATCTGGAGAGAGCGTCACTGCCGTGACGTTCTCACGCCTGAGGGTATCTGTATATTGGAGAGAACGTTGCCGCCGTAACGTTCCAACGGGCCTTGACGTTTCAACGACTGGGCGACGTATCTGGAGAGAGCGTTATATCCTTAACGTTCCAACGGAGAGGGCGTTATATCCTTGACGTCCCAACGACGGAAGAGAAGGGGCAGCAGCCAGGCCGCCCTTACCCCCCCAGAAGAGAAGGGCCAGCAGCCAGGCCGCCCTTATCGCGCATTAAAGCACTATATTAACTATAAAGTTATATGCATACACTCTCATATATATATTATTCCCATATAACATCAAGCCTAAACTGCACACATCATCTTCTATTATCCACATATACACTAGGGATACGTTAACTCTATATGCACACACTCTCTCAGGGGCACGTATCCGTGAACCTTACGTGCACACACCAAGTGTATGTATCCGTGAACCTTACATGCACACCCCAAGTGTATGTATCCGTTAACTTGTGTGCACACATCCTCTTACATCACGTGTATATATCCATCAAGATTATTTGCAACCACTCTCCTAGTGTCTGTACATATGTGTAAATATCTTAACGTTACATCTCCTTAGACATTCTGTCTAAGCCACGTGGTTCTACGCTATTATTTGTAACCGTGTACATTTGTGCAGAATATACCATAATAGACCTTTACATTCGAGTCCGTCATCCTTGTGGGGGTTGTGATCATCTCTTCGAGCCCCGGATCTCTACTAGTGAAGGGGTTAACGACGGTGACGGCCAGAATGCCAGTGGGCAATCCCGGTTATTGATTCGTTTTCTTCCAAACACTACGACTGGTCCTGCTCGTACACGTTACAATGAAATGAATTACTGATCATTGTGTAAAGGAAGAAAGGCGGGAGCAACAAGGGTCTGTTGGGAGTGTTTTGGAGTGTTATCTGATGGAATTTTTCGTGCCGGCGACAATAATGGAGTGAACGACAATAATGAAGTGAAAGTAATTCGGAAAATTGTAGTCTATTTACCCTTGGCTGGGACATAAGTATTCTTCCAAGATACAGATTGGATTGGGCGAGGATTGGCTGTTTTCATTGACGTGGATGATCAGCTGACCTCACATGAAAGGATTGTTGTTTATACCTGCCCGCGACTGACCTCATTCGCGGTCTAGTTGTCACGTTGGTAGAATGCAGCCCGGACAAAACGGAAGGAAAGATACAGTGATGTTCACGGCGGGTTGTTCCTCGTTGATTTGCCGGCGAGTTATGAATGAATATTAGTGCGAAATGTTTCAATTTTGCTGAGTAGACATGTATTTACGGTTCGGCAACTCCGCGAAGATTGGTATTTGCTGTACGCCGTACATGGCCATGTCGAGAACAAAGGGTTTTTGAAAACGATCATTTTATGAAAAATATAGACGGTACTCCCTTGCGGACAGGTTAAGGAATATTGGGGGAGGTCAAACGGTGGAATTTGTGGGAATTTTTGAAAATTTCATTCATAACTCCTAAGTAGGTCAAGTCCATTGACGGCTTACTATGGCTGTACATGGCGCCTATTCTTTACTATTCCCCAGGGACGTGTTTCGGCGATTTAGGGAACATCCGTGGTCCAAGCGGGCCGCGTGGAGCGTCATATTGAAGCTTTAGTGGTAAAGTCAGGTTATTATTGGAAGTCTTGTACATCTACGCATGCATAGTTGGGGAGTAGTATAGAAAGATGACAGCTTCGGATGTGCGCAAGTTGATAGCGGTAAGCCATCCTTGGTCCAAATGGACCTTTTGGGGTCACGTTTTAAACCTCTTGAGTAGAATCCAACTGGGGTGGTTCTTTTGGAAGTGACGTCATCCTGCGCATGTGCGGTCAGGCAGTAGTACAGGAAGTACAGTTTTGGAAGCGCGCAGCCATACAAGCAGCAATGATCCACATTGCATTATTTCGACAACTTTGATCTTCACATTTTGTATAAAGTGTTCATTTACCAGTTTGGCGAATCGTGCCAGCCCGCCATTTTGGGTACCGTATCCCGTCAGATCTCAAAAATAAGTGTTTGTTCATCCGTTTGTAATATCTGCATGGATTCTTCCCGATGTTGCTTATTTCTTGTAATATATCTGAATGACTAGAGACTTCAAATGAGTTATGTATTAAAAATGGTCTGGTCAGCCTAGGCTAGCATGTCGTTACCTCACTGGGAACTCGCCAACATGTGGCGCACATGATGACATGCAGCGAACACAATTGTAATTCGTAGCATGACATGGTCCAAAGTAAATAATGTTTGAAGAAGAGCCAATTAACAAATTACACTTATTACATTTTCTTGTGAAATGATCTACAGTATTTTGAAATACTGTGGAAACTGAACAGCCTTGAAAGGGAGGTGCTCAAGCTCTGTTGCGTTTTTGAAACTATATCGGCTTAGCCAGGGCTGTTTTTTTTTTGTCGAGAATGAAACAAACAAATGAAACTTTAAGATAGAATTGATGATGAAATCTTTTGAATTATTGTGTTTATAATTTACTTAAAAATAGTTATGTGATAAACTAAATCTTACAGTAGTGGTCATTTAATATGAAAGTTATGACACTCGTTTAACTTTCACATGTTGCTTGCTAAAATTCACAACACATAAGACTTACTCAACTCGTGTCATAACTTTCATATTAAAAATAACCAGTCGAGTAAGATTATTATAATGTGGTTGAATTATTAGGGCTTAGATTTTTCAACAATTCTATTGATGTTTCTTGATTCAAATGTATTTTATGATGACATGTTTTATAGGAGATTATATACTGCAGTTAAACTAGTCGATAATAATTTTTTTCAGTTGTTTCAACAGTTGCTGGCTACATCTATGTGAAAGTAATGCAGCAAGTCGGGTGTTAACCCAGGCTTATGTGACTTAGTCAGATTGAATGGGATAAGATTGCAGGCTAAATTGGATTATGGGCATCAAAATGAGATAAAAATATGACTGGTATGGAATATGATAATATCCGGTATTGGAAAACCTGAACGTCCTTGCTGGCACTCCCGACAAACATTGTCAAAACACAAGCACTAGAAATCCCGGACAATAAATACAGGGAAAATGGAGGACACGGCACTCGATCAGGATTTTGTTTACCACATTTTTGAGTTCATGTTCAGGAATTTAGTATATAAATAAACCTTCTTGCAAAAGATGTACTTGAATAAATGAGCTGTAATTTGAGATATCACACAGAGAATCAGAAGATACAGTTCTAGATGACTGTGCACCGTGATTCTGTGTATGATACTCGGTAGATCCAAAATGGAGCTCGATAACTCAAGTTAGTACACCAAATGCTGGATAGTTTAAAGAAAAGTACACCTTCTGCTTGATGGGGGTAATTTATTATTTACCTTGCATTTCTGGTCTGGGATTTCCAGTAGGCCTACTCGTTCTTGGTGACTGACGGTATATTTGCCAGCAAGAACGTTCATGTTTACCACGTACGTTATCATATCTCATACCATTTATAAGTGTCTCATCTTAATGGTTCATACTCCATGTAAGAATCACGAGACAGTGCATACAATAGCCAAGTCTGGAGACAACAATGTGTCTAGACTAGTGTCTTTTCAGTGACACAAAGACCCAGACAATAGCTTCCTACATGAAGTATCGACCATCTTAATGCACATAATCCGGTTTAACCTGTAATCTTATCCCGTTCAACCAGACAAAGTCGCACAAGTCTGGTTTTGTATCGGATTTGCTGCATTTCTTTTCGCATAGATTGGAGGACCTGATGATTTTATATGTGAAATGAAGTCAACATGTTCATGCCCACTGTGTCTTGTTGTAAAACACTGGTGTTCAATTTAAAAACTCTTTATGTGTTTTATTACAAGTGGGGCCAGAATGTGTTTATAAAGTGTCTTGTTTTAAAACACTACTATTTCCAGTGTAAAATTTCGCGACACTCTAAATACCAGCGCTGTAGACCTAAAAGTGTGACGAATCGTGCGCCGAGAAACATCCCGTGAAATGTGGAACTAAACAGAGTATACTCCCTTTCCGTATGAATCCGAAAGGGGGCGCTGTATGTTCTTGGCACAACTTTATATTGTTGTTCTATATTCATATTGTGTGCGTGAACAGATGCGACAGAGAACGAATTTTGGCGCCCTTTTGCAGACGACGGCAAAGATGGAGGAATTGTGGGGAGAAATAATATTAGAATTCTCAGATTTTCTCGCCACTTCTTGGTGGCAAGTTCCCACCCAAGTGATAGGAATAACAGAAGAACTTATACAGGCCAGACCTGAGGCCACTCCAGTCCAGGCGGCGAAAACTGAAACTAAAATTAATCGCCTACGTGAAGCAATAACTGCGGGCAATTTTTCAGTTTCGTACTCCCCGCGGTTCGATCCAATAGGTCCCGTGCATATATGTAGGCGAACTGTAAACCGACATGCTCAATGGGTGGAGAGTTCGACTATACAACATGGCAGTGATTGGGATGTCAGATTATATTTAAAGAAACACAATTCTGGGTAGATAATTGCACTAGAATATTCCTTGAAGCTTCCCATTTTCCAATATATATAGCTATTAGCAGTCATGTCTCAACTGCATGATCATGCATTAAACAGGTCTAGTCTATTCACTAATTGGTACC